>VOQK01017716.1:4302-19839 GCA_015052645.1 Benitochromis conjunctus
TTACGCTCTGAGGGTTTCCAGATCTGTCCTGTCTGTGTGTGTGTGTGTGCATTCTCAAGTGTGTGTGTGTGTGTGTGTGTGCCGAAACTGAGAGACCCCACCACCCCTCTGTCCTCTGTCAGGATGTCCGTGGTGAAGGAGCTGCTGCTGCTGCCTCTGGTCCTCCTGGCACTTGAAGGTGAGTGGTGACCCCCCCCTCGCAGGTTTCTGTTGAGGTGTTTTCTGTTCTCAGTGTGCGTCCGACTGTTTGTTGTTCCACCGTGGAGCCAAAAGCCCAGCTGCTCAAAATTTTAAATGAGATGAGGCCATGTGGCGGCTTTAAAATACTGAGTGCAAACACACACACACATACAGACGCAGCATCTGTTGTGTATCTTAAAAGTCAGGAACAATGTGTGCCTGTGTTCACAGAGTGGAGCTTCCATTAATGACTCCTTTTCATTATTTATTAACATACCGATGATGTTCTCGATTGATCATCTGTGAAATGCGATGTCGCCCAGTTTTATGTCGACAAACAGACCGAAGCTACAAACCGGCGCGCTGGAGAAGCTGCAGTCAGCGAGGATAACTTAAACAATGAAATGATCGATTAACTGGCAAATCGTTCGAGGTCTAGATCAGTAACAGTGATGAGCGTCTGCAGATCTGCCTGCTGTGCTCTCTGAAGCTGAAGCTAGTCACTGGGGAGGTTTTTCATTTGTATTTGATTTGATCCTTTTGTTTGGTTTTAAGGTGCAAGGTTCCCATTAGTTTATCAATTATAGTCATTCACTTTGAAAGAGAACGTTATCCTGGAAAACTGTTGGGTCTTTTATCATAGTCCAGTCTTGATTGAAAACTGGCACAAAGATCAAAGTTGTGCTCGAGACATAACCTTTCTGTCCTTCTTGTAGGGTTTAGTAAGGGGAATTGTTTTAGGTGGTTCTTTTAAGGACTCGGAACAAACACCAAACCAAACGTCAAAAGCTCAGGAAAAGATGAGCCACATCTTGTCTTTTACACGCAGCACATAATGAGACAGAATTCACACAAAGATAAATGTTGGTGGCATAAACGCGACAGGCGTTCGGTACCGTTAGTCTGCGTAGGTGGAGTGACTGTTGTGTCCAAATCGTTTTCTAACCAGATAAGTTGTCAATCAAATCTCGTATCACATCCAACAAACACATGTGTGTTTGCTTTGTAACCGATGGTCTGAGTGGACGTCTGTTCTCTGTTGAAACCTCAGCATCTGTTCAGACATGACCAGTTTAACTCAGGAGAGGCTTCTACCATGTTTGCTAGCATCTGCACTTACGGCCAATTTAGAATCGCCTAACATGCCAGTACGAGGTACACAAAGACCTCGGGGAGGTTCAAACTCAGAACCTTCTTGTCATTCCATGAAGCATCGAGCCACTGATGTACAAACCAGCATGTTTGTATATTTTTCAGTTAAAGTTAATTATTAAAACCTAAGGCTAAAATTTCTACCCAATTTAAAATCCAAAAGAAACTGTGCATATATGAACCTTTGTACCGTTTTTTTTCCCTCCAAAACACAAACATATTTAGCCCTATGATACACATATGTGTAGATTCTGCCCACAGAGAGAGAAATGGACGATCACTGCCCCCCTTTTCCTGATGTGCTCCATCATTCGTGCTTTTGTTCATGCACTCTCAGCCTCCCAGCATCACGCTGCATGCAGGTGTGTGATTTGAGGGGTTTTTGAAGTCGAGCACTCAGGTGAAATCCATCATCCTTTACTAGAAACCAGCTCCCTCTGCTCCTCCTGCATCCTTTCAGATATCACTTTCTCACTTTCTCGCCTTCACAGGAATCCGGTTACCGGCATTTATTCATTTAAAGCACGAGAAACACCTTCCACTGATGTGCGGAAATAGACTGAACCTCGCTGTCCGTCACATTTTAATTACTGCTGGTCTCGTGAAACTGATCACATTCGAACATGTTTCTAAATGTAAAGCCATCAGTTCATGCATAGAAAAATAACAGTTTGCAATTAAAATCAATACTGACCATAAAAAGAAAAGCATACCTAACCAAAACAGTTTTGTGATGAATTTCTCAAAAAAACCCACAAAGCATTGGAAGTGAGATTTACTGAGCACTTATCTCCATCAGCTGCTCTTTAACCCACACTCAGTCACTCACAGCAGTGCTGCACGTGCACGCGTCAACACATCCGCCCAAATAGCGAACACACGTCAGAGCTGCAGGAAGGTTACACAATGTGTGTTGACAGGACGGGTTGGTTGTGCGCCCGGTGGGTTAGTTAAGGATGGAGAGATTCCACATCTGGAGCTGGACACATGGAGGATGAAGACAGAAGGCCAGGCATGGATTCTGTCAGAGGAAGAGGAAAAGAAGAGACTAATAGCAGTTTCTAATTTTTTAAAGCCCCCCCCCCAACAAAAAGACATTTTAAAATAAAAATTTGATGTTTTTATGTGAATAAATCCATCCAAAAACTGACTTTAGCTCACAGAAAAAGATACCCTGTATCTGATGACAAAATAATTCTTTAAAAAATGGCTTCAGCTTTTATGTAACATTTCTTTGTTTTGAAAGGAAGCCTGCGTGATATATCACATGTATTTTGTATTATTTATTTATTTTTTATTTTTTTACTGATTTTAAGATTTATATATTTATTTATCTTCATATTTATTTAAAATGTTCAATGTTAGTGCAGACAAGTGGCTTGGTTTCACATAATCATCTTAGAAAAAGGCAAACTGTGAGTAACGTTTGTCCTGTAATTGTTACAAACTGAATGGTACTGACCTGATACTGTTCAAAGAAAAACTGCTAAACTCAAAGAAGACGTGTGCCTCATGGTGCCGCGCTGGGTCAAGGTGCCGTGCTGGGTCATGGTGCCGTGCTGGGTCATGGTGCCGTGCTGGGTCATGGTGCCGCGCTGGGTCAAGGTGCCGTGCTGGGTCATGGTGCCGTGCTGGGTCATGGTGCCGTGCTGGGTCATGGTGCCGCGCTGGGTCAAGGTGCCGTGCTGGGTCCTCTGAATTTGTATTTTTCTCAGCTAAAGTAGATTTTTTTTCTGATAGCATACAAAAACCTTTAAAATATGGCTTCTTTGTTTTTCTTATTTGCTGTCATATTTATATTGTTACAATGGTGCTCATATTTAAGAGTTTCAAATAATGAGGTCAGTGTATGAAACATATTTAAACATGCTGTTTCACTTACTTTTTTTTACTCCTGGATCTGTGTGATGTCATAGAGAGCTGATCTCCCTACATCAGACACAGATGCCCCACCCACCTGCTGTGGAACAGCCAATCAGATGACAGTTGGCATAAATGGGATGGGCCAAAGGAGCTTGTTTCACAAACATAATGGACCGAATAACGAGCTTATGTTGAACTGTGGGTCATGCAAAGCTACTTGTAGTGGAGCACAGATCTGGAAATGAGGAGAATTGTCTCTTTTTGTCAAACCCACGATCCTCTCTGTTGGTAAAAAGTCGAGTGTTTCTCACATCGTTCATTTCAGATGGTGGGAAGAAGCGATCGATCTGATAACAAGCTGCGGTTTCTAAAAAGCTACGACAATCATTTGACAGCACTGTGTGAGATTTCCTTTCAAGCCTGACCCGAACCTTATTAAAACTTAATGAGACTCTGCATCCGAAGTTGTAACATGGCAAAGTCTTTTAGTCTGCAAATGGCTTGATTTCCACGATGTTTAAAGAACGGCTACATCGCCATGACATCAGTTCGCTCCATCCTCTGCATCACTGCTGAAGATTACATTACAGAGGAGCTCATAGCTCTACCAGATAATCTAATTATGACTACTCTGGAGCTACACTAAACTTTTAAAGAGCAGCTAATATGATTTATGCCTGGCACTTATAGAAAAACATGAGACGTGAAACCAGTTTTCAGCAGCTTTGTCAGGTGAGAAAATCTAAAAATAATCGCCATCTGTCCTCTTCAGAAACCATTCTTCCTTCTGTGTGTGCTCTTCAGCCCAAACTACAACGTTTTAAATGCGTGGCACTAAAAGCGAAGAGATGCTTGGATCTTACACAAACAAGGAGCTGCTGATTGATGTGCTTCATGTGAATGCAACAGGAACACAAACATGATGTTCGTCTTCTCCATCTGCAGCTGCCGCTCGCCTCGGATTCTGAAGCAGCTTCGTTTTGACTCGATTTCAGGCGACATCCTTTCTAACCCATAAATCTGGAGCGAGAGACCGTGCTACGACCTAATGGCAGGCTTCGTGTGTCCCTCCCGATAGTGTCACAAACACAGGACAGGCAGACGCACACGCGCAAACACACACCTGAGCCCCTGTTCATCCAGCTGTGTGTGACAGAGGTTTGTAATCCTGGTGCTTTAAAGGGGAGGCTTTGATGGGCTCTGAAGGACCAGGTGACCTTCCATGCAGCTCATCAGGATGCCCACAGGTGTCACTGAAGATGCACATGAAGCGCAAATGTAACGCCGACTGTGCGTCTGGAGGCCCAATACTTCCAAAATCACAAAGCCTTAAATAAATGAAATATTGCTAAATGTGCCAACAGTATCATTAATATTAATAATATTACTACGACTGACAAGAATAAGATTTTTGAATGAATTTTATATTCCTGATTTTATTTGCATCGATATTTATTTAACTTCATGTCTATACACATTTACATTCTGTTTATTCACTCAATTCCCATTTTTCCCCTAATTTCCATTTGTAATTTAGTTATTCTTCATTTATTTAAATAATTTCAAATATTTAACATCAATAAATACAACATTTTAATTTATTTTGTGTCTATTTTTTGTAATTATCTATTTATTTTTTGTATTATTTTTAATTTGATGTTTTCCACCTATTTCTTTTCAGTTTTTATTTTTAATCCTCACCTCTTATTTTCACCTTAACAAAATCCGAAAACCGTTGGTGGAGTTGAATGAATGTACTGCAGTACAGTTGTTGTGAAAGGGAAATTATGTGTGATATTCTCAGTAAAGGCCTGTGGCTGTAAACATTTTAACACGAGTGTCTGTGAACGACTCACTATTTCAGTTAGTCGGCCTCCAGTGGACGTTAGAGGAACTGCGATTTCTGGCATTGACTTCATCTTTTTAATGTGTTCTGGAGGAAATTAAACACATAAAAATTAATCTTTTAAAAAGTAAAATGTTAAATAGCATCTTAAATAAAAATCACTCATTGGTTTATTTGTCAAACGTTCAGACTGCCCATGAAAAAAAATTAAGAAATTTATGAAAGAAAAGTGTAAATGATTATTGCAGTTTTGTAATTTTTTTATTTGTCTTTATTTGAGTTTAGTTTCAGCTGGTTTCCATGGTGATCTTGCTGGTTTCTGTTTAGTTTTTATTGTTTTTTTCTGTGCCGGTTTGAGGTTTTATTTAAACTGATATGTCGCTGTAGTTTCTAGCTTAGTAAACTCTGATAAAAATGCTGCATTGGTAGTTTTTGGGTCTTGTTTTGGTTTTTGAGAGGTTTCATTTGGATTTTGAAAATGGGGCAAAGGTGAGGAGGACAGAAGTGATATGCAGCCAAATTGTGAGACCTCCGGGTCAGCGCCAGGACAGGACAGACATTGGCCTCTTGCAGAGGAAAACATATGAAGTGAAGCCCTGCGTCTGTGCTGTCACGTGGCGTCTTTGTGGAGTAAAATGAAAGCGATGCTCTCAGAGCTGTGTGTCTTTTTGTTCCAGTGGAAAGTCCCTCGCCGGCTCTGTGTCGGGGGAAATGTCATGGATGCGTGGCATTACCCCAGGTCATATATGCCCACGGTACACGTTTGGCTGTGTGTGTTGGTAACCATGGAAACAGATGTCGTCCTCCCTCATCTCTTTTCCTGTCTCTTATCCAATTCTCCGTTCTTCCTCTTGTGCCCAGTTCAGCAAATAATCTTGATCCTCTCTGTATTTTCTTTATCCTCCCGTCACATGCTAAGCTAGCCCACCTCACTGGGTGGATGGTCTTTTGTGCAGCTAAGTCAGGTTGTTTTTTTGCTTTGTAGTCCCCAGGAGGCGAACGGCCACTGATATGAGAGATTAACCGGCCTGTCGGGGGGGAAAAATCTCCTAATCTGCATTTTCTGGAATATCCGTTGCATAATCCTGAACCTCCGTCTGCACATTATGCAATGGATTTGCATTTCTGATGCTCTGTGTTTGTGCACTGCTGCTGCCGCTCGTTGCTGAGGATCTCTGCTGACTGTCTAGTCTGCACTTTGGATGTGAGCTCCTCTTTGTGTCTGCCTGCATGTTCGTCTCGCTGCTTTTTCGCTGCCTCAGCTTTGGACAGTCAGCAGCATCCTTGCTCACCTTGCACAGTGTGGCCTCTGACTGCGTCACAGTGTCATCAGAGCCTCACGCTGTGTGTGTGTGTGTGTGTGTGTGTGAAGCTGGATCACTGTAAACCCGAATGCACAAAGTAATTACACAGAATATGTTGTGTAAACTTAATATTAAACAAAAGAAAAGTATTTTGAGTTCCTCTGACATTTTCTCCCTTTGTGAGGAGTTTTTGATTAACATGCACTGATCGAAGAATTTCATGGCAGTCATTTCTGTTTCAACATGAACGTGTGTGTCTGATGTCATCTTGTCAGTGGGTGTGGTGAAGGTCGCAGCAGCAAGGGTTACAAATGTTGGTTAAAATATTCTGCACATTATGTCATCAAAACAAGTTTATCACATGTTTGTTTAAAATTCATGTTTGTTTAACATTCATGTCTGAATGTTATTAAGTTGCTCAGGTTGTGCTTTGGCTAATCTGTGACAACATAAGTGCAGTGGTTGACCTGCAAAGTAAACTTTAAACTCTACATTAATTCAGTTTTGCTTATATAGCGCCAAATCACAACAACAGTCACCTCGAGGGGCTTTATATTGTAAAGTAAAGACTCTACAATGATACAGGAATTTCAGCTCAACAATCATATGTGAGCAAATGCTTTGGCAACAGTGGGAAGGAAAAACTCCCTTTTTAACAGGAAGAAACCTCCAGCAGAACCAAGCTCAGGGAGGGGCGGGGCCATCTGCTGCGACCGGTCGGGGTGAGAGAAGGAAGACAGGATAAAGACATGCTGTGGAAGAGAGCCAGAGATTAATAACAAGTATGGTTAAATGCAGAGAGGCTGTTAACACATAGTGAGTGAAGAAGAAACACCCAGTGCATCATGGGAATCCACCAGCAGCCTACACCTATTGTAACATAACAGGTCCTGCAAATACTGCAAAAACAGATAAAAATCAATAATCAAAAGTTAAATAGCACTTTTAATTAATTTATATTAACTTCTTGCTATAAGTTCATGTGCAGCTCGAGTTGAACGTTCTCGGGTTTACAGTGTGGCTCCTGATCTCTGCTGTGGTTACTTCCTGTTTTAACGTGTCTCTACTGTTTGTATTCCAGGTATTGTGTCTTTTCCCTTCTGTGCGTCTCTGCATGTCCTCTTCCTGGTGTCTCTTTACTGCCTTCCTGTTTCCTTTGTTGGCTTTTCATGGTAGAATCTGTATCACGTGAAATCAGCAGTTAGCAGTACACAGACCTGAGTCAAAATATTGTTGCACATTAACGCTCCGCTGGAAACTTGGTGGAACCTGTTTGAAATGGCTATCGTTTGATTTGCAGAAGCTGCCCCTGTGGGATGTCACAGAGGCATTAACTGATGACTGACTTTCATCGACCTCTGTTGGCGGCCAAGGATTAGCAGCGGCGCTGACAGCTGGTGCAGCTTACAGCAGCGTGCAGTTAACGCAAACAATCAGATCGCATTTGTAACAGAGACGATAGCCAATTAGAGCAAACATGAATCTGAAGCGACAGCCTTGTGTTTTCCACCCACTCCATAAGAGCACCTGACCTCAGAGCGGTGTGTGCAGACGGTGTTTGCCTCAGGCCTGTTTGGTGTTCAGCAGGCTCGCCTCCCAGAAAACCCCCAAACCCCAGGATTACCTGAGCCCCCGCATTTAAAGCAAAGTCATGATATTCCCTTGTTTCAGATGTTTATAATAACGTATGAGCAGAAGGTGCCGAGACGTGAGTAAGTGACAGCGAGTTAGCAGTGCAGCCAAACCACACACCCATGAGGAAAAAACAGTATATTAAAGATTAGTGTTCAGTTATAAACTGTTTAATAAAAATGGACATAGGCACCATGATTTGTTTTTATGCCAAAAGTGAGCATACTTAGTTGGATGAGAGGGTGAATGCAGCTGCAAGTTGCATTCATGAATTATGAGTTTGCAACGCAAACACTAATAAAATCAGCTCATCATGACGAGTGAAGCAGGCTTCAGGGTCGACGCCTGCTGCTCTCTCTGAGCTCGTTCATTACGACACGGTTTCTCCCCAAAATGAAAAGTGGCTTTTTCTCCCCAGGCACTCGTGTAATCACTCATCCCCGCTCTCCAAGTCCTCTGCAATCATTGCGCTCTGGCTCGGGTTTGGGGGTTCTCGGGTCCATCTGGGTGGTTTTGTGGCGAACTCGAGTCTCTTCTTGTAATGCATCAGCTGTCGGCTCAGTAGTGTTTGGGTTTATATTTGTGAATCCTTACATTGTGTTTTTAACTCTCTCTTCTCCCCCTTCCTCCCCTTTTTCCTCTCTCTGCAGTGCCTCAGCCAGCATTACCCCTCTCCTGCTTCCCCATCTCCCATGCTTTATCAGTAGAAATGGCTGTTAACCACTGATGCCTGTGCTAACCTTCTCTTTCTTCCCTCCTTCATCTCTCCCCCCCACGTCCCTCCGTGTGGTCGCTTTTCAATTGCGTGTTTCTTTTAAATGTCCCGGGAAGTAAAATAAGAGAGCAGCGTTTTTGCGAGTGCACGGACAACGTGCAGCTGCTGTTTAATGATTTTTCTGACCAGCGTGGTGTGCTGTGTGTTTCTGTCCTCTCCCTCATTCCCCTCCCCACCATCTTGCGATTCAAATCAAACGCTTCCCAGAGGTGAGAGTTGAGAATAGCACAAGATCATTGGTTGAGAGCGATGCTGAGGCCACAGTGGAAACTGCAAGGTGCAGTGTGAGACAGAAACATTTGGAGTTACAGGTGTGTAACTCCTGGCCGACGAGAAGTATGTGTCATGATGATGATGGCATATATAGACTCACGCTTCTATATATGGATTTAGCTCAGTTAGCAGTGGCAGGAATGCAAGATAATGGTATTGCTCACTGCAAACTCTTTATTTCCCCCCAGTTTCAGTTCAAAAACACTGGAAGTGAAAATGACTCCAAACAGAAAACCCAAACTTACTAAATTCATTCCATCTACGAGCTGAAACGATGAGGGGAAATAAAAAATTGTGAGAAAAAAGCTATGCCCGATACAAAAAACTCGCATGTAATGAGCATTGGGACCAAGCACGTAAAAGTAAAGTAGCTAGCATTGTTTTCTCAAGTACACTTTAGACAGTTTGCCTGCAAGTACTGAGAGAAAACACCAAAATAAGCCTTTCCCTCGAGTCACGGGCACATGGCAGAGAGGAAGATGGCCACTCACGGCCCTTACCTCTGACCCCGTGACCCGCAAACAGGCTGCGAGACAGAAACTCACTGTGACTTCTTCACTCTGCAGCGCCGCTGTCCCACGGAGCCTGCGTGGAAGTGGACTCGGACACAGAGGCTGTTATCAATGATGGCTTCAAGCTGGGCTGCATCTACTGTAAGATGAGAGGCGAGGTGGAGGCCACGGCCACCGTCAAATGGTACTTCAAAGGTTCAGGCGACAGCGACTTCTCGAGTGTAAGCACAAACGGGACGATGCACGAGAAACGTGGCGGGGGTCATGACTTCAGGAAAAGCTCTTTGAGAACGCCACATTCTTAAACTGGGAGGCGGTGACGATTAATGGCCGGTCTGGAGCGAGCACAGAGCTTCTGCCGAGCACGTGCTCAGCATTTTTTTAAGTGAAGTGGCAACATGTGGTGTCCATGGGATATCTGACAAATCAGAAATCAAATCTGAAAACTAGTCAAACGCTTAACGAGTTAAAAAGATTTTAGTTTTCTTACATTTTCTGTGCTGAGGTCATTCACTGAAACTGCAGTGTTTGGTTGGTTAGCAAGCTGTATGGATAAACTGGCTTTTCGGTGCTTTCACTGCTTGGATGATCTGTTAGCACATTTAGGGCCACAGCAGTCATATTATTTATCAGATAGTTGGATGAGCTGTGGATTCTCTTCAAGCAGAGACCAAAACACACACATCATCACAGCAGCCTCTTCTGGGAAAATGATCGCCATGCATTTATCATGAGGAAGAGCAGAGAAATGCATTTTCCATGACACGTTTTCAGCACCAACTGAAAAACATCTTTTACTTAAGGAGGCACAACCAGGCACAGCAAAGGGCCATTACGCCGTATGCATACAGCAGGAAAGATCCCATTAGCCTTGAGCTGCCTTTTAGTTTCAGCATCCATTACTTTACCAGGAAGTGCAGATATGAGATGTAGACTGCAGCTCAGTCAATATCGGGAAGAGATGTGGAGACCAGATGTCTGTTTCTTTAAACATGCATGGAGTCATTGATCAATGGCCATGAGTTACCATTCACATAGAGTTGGGGAATGGCTGCATTCACAGCACTGCAAGATGGTGGCACTTACTTTTATAAGTGCCAGGAGGATTGCCAGGATTTATACATCGGGGAAACCAAACACAGAAGAGCTACCTCGTCAGGCCAGGACTCCGCAGTCTATTCACACCTACAGGCCAGTGGACACTCTTTCAATGATGAGGATGTCCACATCCTGGACAGGGAGGAACGCTGGTTTGAGGGCGGAGTCAAGGAGGCCATTTATGTGAAAAGGGAAAGACCATCTCTGAATCGAGGAGGGGGCCTAAGGGTACATCTGTCACCATCTTACAATGCTGTGATTGCAGCCATTCCCCAACTCTCTGTGAATGGTACTCATGGCCATTGATCAATGGTCTTTGATCAGTGGTTGTTGATCATTGGTCATCAGAATTTGCATATTAATGATCAAGAAACTGACCTCCCAGCCCATTGTTCCTTCAGTGGTGCTAGTTTCAGTCATTGTGCAAATGATTTTTAGAGTGATTTCATGTGAAACCTGTAAATAAATAGGATTTAACAACAAAGAATGTCAATCCAATCCAAGAACAGGTAGAAAAACGCACAACAAGTGTAAAATGATGCCTTTCCCTCCCTCTGCCTCCTCTTCCAGCTGTACATTTATAACAATACAGGGGGCAAGATTATTGACCCGCGTTTCTACGAGCGTCTGGACTGGAACGGCAGCAAGCATACCAGAGACCTACAGGATGGCTCCATCTACATCCTCAATGTAACCTACAATGACACCGGAACCTACAAATGCGAATTTAGCCGGCTCCTCAAATACACCAACTATGAGTACCAAACGACAGTCGAAAAGAACATCACCATTAATGTGGTTCCACGACGTAAGCACTGAACCCAAAACACCCACTGACTCATACTTCCTGTTCTGGGTTACTGATTTGTGCATGAATACATGCTGAGGTGTCTCTGGTTAGTGTGTAAGCCAAGCAACAGAATAATAAAGCCAACCAGCTAACTAGAGCTACTGAACTGGACATGCTGGCTGTGTTTGATGCCATTATCTGACAGATACAATCACTTGGTGTGTAGCAAACTCAATACACAAAGTTAGAGCTCCAGATTTATGAGATGAATTTTCAGTATTTCTATAGGTTCAGTGCTTTCCCTGCTTAGCAGACATCTGTGTCTGTGTGTTGTCCACAGTGTTGGACACTCTGTGGAGGCATCGTTTTTAAGCTCATATTTAACAGGTTATTGAGCACTTCACTCTCTCTGTGAGAGAGCAGCACACCCTTCTAAAACAGCAGCCCAATGGCTGCCAATGGCGAGTGACACCCTGTCCCAGTGATGTCATCACTCAGTTGAACACCTTGTGTGTAAATGAGCCACGTCAGCGGCTTTGAACGTGATGCTGGTGTAAAACACGTTGCAGAACCACAAAACAAGCCTTAAAGCACTGAACAACAAATCACAACAACAGTTGCCTCAAAGCGATTTATATTGTAATGTAAAGACCAACAATGATACAGAGAACACAGTAATTATTGGCTGTGCTATCCAAACACCAGTACCAAACCTAAGTACACAATAACAATTCATTAGATGCCATTTCTTCACTGATTTCAGAATCAGCATACTTTATTAATCCCTAAGGAAATGATGTGGGTTACAGTTGCTCCAAGGCAGAAACAGAAACAGACTAGACTATTTAACAATACAATATGTTACAGATTTAAGAAATAGCACAGTGTATACAAATCGCTCAATAATAGATATCAAGGATTGACAGCAACATATCACTCAAAATGTATCATGTGATCTGTTTTAAAACAATCATAATGGTGATGTAGAGGTCTCTAAAACCCTACCAAATATGATACACTTGGCTTTACAGGGTTAAGCACAGCCTTTTTAAATTAAGGGGTGTCCCATCCTAACAAAGATGAGAGCCATGAGCTCTCCAGGGTCCTGAGTCTGCCTTGGGGTCGCCTCTCAGTAACGAGGTCAGTGTATGCTTAAGTAAAAGAAAGATTTTGCATTAAACATTCATTTTCAGACACCTTGAGGGTCAAGGTGGAGTTAAAACAGCTTGTTTCAGAGAGGATAAGCTAAGATTTTGAACTATGTGAAGTTCAGGAAATGATGATTTCAAAACCCAGGAGTCGTATCTTGGTAAAAATTGTATGGCGTAGACATCCAAATTCAACCTCTGTCTCTCTCTAGTTACCAGGGGAATGGCGTCCATCTTGTCTGAGGTGATGATGTACGTCTCCATCATCGGGCTGCAGTTCTGGCTCGTGGTTGAGATGATTTACTGCTACAGGAAGATCTCGGCAGCAGGGGAGGAAGCTCTGAGAGAGAGCGCGTGAGTACCGCCTAAAGCACACGAGCGGTAGCATCGTTTCCAGATCCCGCTGGGCCGTCCAAATGTCACGACTTCCCACCTTCCAACCTCGTTTTTCCGTCCTACTGTTTCAATCTGCTGTTTTCAACATAACATTTCCCTTTTTCTCTCACTGAGCTGACGTCTTCTGATTCCTGTTTCTCTCCTTTCTCCTTCTCACTTTCTTTCAGGGAGGAGTATTTAGCTATAGCATCGGAAAGTAAAGATAATTGTGCAGCTGCACAAGTGGCAGAATAGCACCGGTAGGTGTCGATCACCATGAAATTCCAAATTCAGTTTCTTTTGTTGTCTTTTTAATTTCAAGAAGACACAGAAAAGGCGAGTTAGGAAGTCATGCAGTAGTCAGATTACATCCAAGAATTACCCAGACACAATTCAGTCTCACACATGTGTAAGTAGTTTTCATGTCAACGTACAAGTCATGCATTAGCATGAAAGCTCACAGTGGCTCAGGTCTTGTTTTACTTTTCATTTGACTTTTCTAATCATTTTACTGAATTCTGATTTTACTCGTGTGGAAAACATAAATTATTAATCAAACTCTGATGACAAATTGCAGTAATTATGTGTTTTGAGTCCGTCTGGCGACCCCAGGCTTCATCTCACAAGCACCTCTCGTTCTCATTCAGGTGGGAGATCTTCAAAATAATAGATTTCTCTGGAAAATTAACCACATTTTTTAGAAGTCAACATTTAGAGACCATTACATGACATTAATACTACTTTCAGATTTCATGCTGCAAGAGAACACTTGATCAGCACTTACGCTGAGGCCCGACCTGTGCTCACAGCCCAGCTCTGTCCACCACTGCTGTGAACCTGCCGTGTCCTCATAGATGGAAGCAGGTTCACACTGAGCATGTGCGACAGACACAAAAGAGTCTGGAGTTGCCATGGTGACTGTTCTGCCGTCAACACCTGTCACGACCGGGTGGGTCAGCGATGGTCAGGGAGGACTGCACAGACCTCGACCTGTTAGGTACCACGGTCAGGCCTGAAGCTGGTGAAGTGGCCGGTGGGTTCCTCCTCAAAATTGGCAAAATTGGCAAATTCCTGTTAACGAGTTAATGCAGATTAATCTTTGTGAGGGGTTACTCGGCGTTAACGCAGCTTAAACGCGTTAATGCCATCATCACGACTAATGCGATTAACAGTTAACCCATCTGGAGCGCAGACTGACTCAAAATCCCTGAAATGTCTCTGTCAATGCATCCAAAATTTGTCCGTTCTGCGCTGCAGACGGGTCGAGTGCGTTAAAAATTTTAATTGCGTTAATCGTGATGACTGCGTTAGCGCGTTTAGCTGTGTTAACGTCACCTTAACTCGTTAACGGTGACAGCACACACACCGGAGGGTGTGTTCCAACTATAGGGGAATCACACTCCTCAGCCTCCCTGGGAAGGTCTGTGCCAGGGTGCTTGAAAGGAGAGTCCGTCCGTTAGTCGAACCTCGGATACAGGAGGAGCAATGCTGTTTTCTTCCCAGTCATGGAACACTGGACCAGCTCTTTATCCTCTCAAAGATACTTGAGGGTGCATGGGAGTTTGCCCAACCAGTCTGTGTGTGTTTTGTGGACTTGGAGAAGGCATTCGACCGTGTCCCTCGGAGTGTCCTGTGGGGAGTGCTCTGGGAGTTGGGGTGTCTGGCCCATTGCTACGGGCCTTATACAACCTTTGCAAGAGCTTGGTCCGCATAGCCGGCAATAAGTCGGACTCAATCCGGGTGGGTGATGGGCTCCACCAGGGCTGCCCTTTGTCACCGATTCTGTTCTTAATTTTTATGGACAGAATTTCTAGGCGTAGCCAAGTGGAGGAAGGCTTTCACTTGGGTGGTCTCAGAATCTCATCTCTGCTTTTCACGGATGATGTGATTCTTTTGGCTTCATCGGGCGATGGCCTCCAGCTCGCTTTGGAATGGTTCACAGCCGAGTGTGAAGTGGTGGGAATGAGAATCAGCACCTCCAAATCCGAGGCCATGGTCCTCAGCCGGAAAAGGTGCCCACTCCGGGTCAGGGACGATTTCCTGTTCCAAGTGGAGGAGTTTAAGTATCTCGGGGTCTTGTTCACGAGTGAGGGGAGAAGGGAGCGGGAGATCGACAGACGGATCGGTGCTGCAGCTGCAGTAATGTGGACGCTGTACCGGTCTGTTGTGGTGAAGAGAGAGCTGAATGTAAAAGTGAAGCTCTCAATTTACCGGTCGATCTACGTCCGTACCCTCACCTATGGTCATGAGCTGTGGGTAGTGACCGAAAGAACGAGATCGTGGATACAAGCAGCGGAAATGGGCTTCCTCCAAAGGGTGGCTGGACTCTCCCTTAGAGATAGGGTGAGAAGTTCGGCCATCCAGGAGGGGCTCAGAGTAGAGCCGCTGCTCCTCCACATCAAAAGGAGCCAGTTGAGGTGGTTTGGACATCTGACAAGGATGCCTCCTGGGCGCCTCCTGGGTGAGGTGTTCCGGGCATGTCCCACCGGGAGGAGGCCCCGGGGCAGACCCAGGACACGCTGGAGAGATTATATCTCTAAGCTGACCTGAGAACGCCTTGGTGTTCCCCCGGACAGGCTAGAGGAGGTG
>VOQK01017728.1:33330-51126 GCA_015052645.1 Benitochromis conjunctus
GAAAACCTCCCCTTCCCCCCCCCCCCCCCCCGTTAGCATATTGTTTCACCTCCAAATGTGGTACTTGAAGACAGCCTGCACTTTTTAGCTATATTTAGATATAACCTCAAATAAATACAAATGCCTTTCCATCTGCCCTTGAGCATTTTCCCCCATCATCCTGCTATATTTATGCACAAATGTTTCCTGCTGTCTTACTGTACATGCAGAAGGGACTATTATTTTTAAGGAACAAATCTAGGGCCACGGTATAATTACAGCAGCAAGCATGTGAGCTAACAGGCAGGAAAGAGCTTGTTTGTGCTGCACTATACAGTATGCACTGATAATCAGCTGGACGATGCAGAGAAAGTGAAGCAGTGACAGTATCAGATCTTGTGCTATAACTGAAAAGGGCAGACTTTCATAATCACTCAAAACCAAGCGGGATGAGGAGAGATTGCAGTCAAGATGGCTCATCAGCTGGGGTCAGTGAAGTAAAATCCACCATCTGGTCAGGCTGTTGAGGAAATTACTGTTTAAAGGGAAGTGGTAAAAACAGCCTAAAACCCCTCCCAAAAAAACTCTACAGATTGAATCTGCAAATTGTGTTTGATTTTCAAGCTTTTAAAAAAAGCATTTGTAGATTTGTGTACAAAAGCTACAGTAAAAGCATTATAAAACGCATCAGTCAAGATTTAGAAATGTTGTGCGAATGTTTGCGCTCACTTTTTCTTCCTGTCTTTATTCTTTCGTCATTTTTTAAGTGGATTTATTTGTCATTTTTGCTTTTAATGAAGAGAGCCAGGAGTTTGAAAAGCAAAAAGATTCCCCTATATAGAATAAAACCAGGGACATCCCGGTGATGTGGTTTGCCTGATCAGCATGGCCTTTTCACACATGTAATAACAAATATATACCTACAAAAAAAACCAATCACACTTTCACACCTATGTTTCTACCAAACTGAAAGCATCACCCCTCACAGTGAATTGAGTTACATGTTGAATGTTCAGTCAGTGGATGGAGAGCCACCCTCCACGTTTATCTTTATCCACTTTTTGAGGTTGCAGAGACACCTTGTGGCCACATCTAGCCACAACTCTTTTTTTTTTTTTTTGCCTTGTCACAGCGTTTGACTTTGAATTTGCCCAAATGTCCTGTAAATGGGGCAGCACTGTGGTGCAGTGTTTAGCACTGTTGCCTCACAGCAAGGGTTCAAATCCACCTCCATCTGTGTGGTTTTTGCATATCCAACCCTTATCTGTGTGGGTTTTATCCAGGTGCTCCAGCTTCCTCCCACAGCCCAAAGACATGCAATCAGTGGGGTTAGGTTAACTGGTGATTCTAATGGGTGTGAATGGTGAGTGTGAGTGGTTTTCTGTCTCTGTCTGTGTTAGCAACAGACTGGTGACCTGTCCAGGCTGTACCCTGCCCCTGAACCGGATAAAGGAAAGTGAATGGATGGATCCTGTACATATGTACAACATAAGGCCAGAAGCGTTTGAAGTAACTGCTGCGCACAAACATAGTAACAGGCCCAGTCAGAGGTGTGGTCATTGTGCTGCCCACCTCACTTTAAGGCATTGTAAAGGGAACTCAAATTACTGACCCAGGTATGGCAGGCATCCTGTTCACTTGGGGGTAAGAGTTTAAATAAGAGGTAGCCAGCTGCTGTTCCCGGGAGCCTGGACAGCATTTAGAAGAGCTTCTGCTGACAGTTGTACACCAAAGCCTGGATTATCACAACAAGCCCCCCTGCCCCCCGCCACGCGCGACAAGAGGTAGGACTTCACAGAATTGACATGTTATCGCTGCGGTTTCAATTCAGCATAAGCTAATCACATTCAAAACTGGGGCTTACTTCACTTTGACTGTGAAAAAGAAGGAGATTATTATGGACACTGGGGGAGAAACACAGGCCATGTGTGCTTAAAAAAAGAACCGGCACACAGCAGAGGCCTGACATTTAGCACAAAAACGGAGGATACAAAAGAGTTTGAATCTTTTACAGATCTGGTGTGTGTGCTATTTATTCCTAAACGATCAGATTTAGATGCAGTGCAGTGACCTGTTGAATGGAGCACACTGTGATTTTCCTCCTTGAGTGACCTAATGAATCATACTTTTTTAGTCAGTCGGAAGAACAGCAGTGCAACCTCCACAACTGCTCCAATAATAAATAGCTGATTTAGTTAACATATTATTCAGCATTACTCTGTGGCCCTCGGTAAAGGGCTTCGTTATACTATGTGGGCTGCTGAGGGGCAGGACCAGCAGTGGGACACATGATGGGAAAGCAATAATCACTGGAAGGTCAAAGTGAAAAATATATCCTGAGACATACCTGATCAACATTCTTCCACAAATCTAAAGAAATATGAGCCATTATAAGGTCATGAGTGGAGTATTAGTCAATGGACATTTAAATGGCCCAAAAAAGGGGTCCTAAAAAGACAATCAATAAACAAATAAATGAAAAAACATCATTTTCTTGTTATTTTGCATTTCTTCTTGGTTGTAGTCGCGTACCTTTGTTGTCATTTTCCACACATCTCTTCACTGCCTTCTTTTTGTGTCACTTTGCAATCTTTCTAAATCTCTCTTTGGTCAGTTTTTCTTGGTCACTTGTGTTTCTTTTTTGTGGTTCCACAACTACGTGAGCTACCACGTGCCATCTCGGTTCACTATCATTCAGTCTCGCTCGCGCTCACAAGATTGAAGCGAGGCAGCTGGATGAAACATGAACTAAGGACACACCCGTGAAAACACGAGGGGACGCTGGCCGATCATATCGGCCTCTGGCTCAGGATGTTCATTAAAATGATAACAGGAAAGTGTGAACAATACGTTCCTGCTGCTGTAAGCATTTCCACACCAGCACTCGGTGCTGGAAAATCTCTTCAAGCACGCAAAAACTGTCACCCTGCAGAGCTTCGTGGGGTTGGACAGACTGCAGACTAAATAGCCTTTAAAAAAATAAGCAGAGACATGAAGAAATTTGTGTTTTTTGAAACTGACCACAGGCTCTTTGAACCTCCCTAACACTATTTCACTGCAGCGTGAGACATTTCACATGAATAGCACATTTCCAGACATTTTTAGAAATGGACTTGAGTTAACATCACTTTTGAAAAAACCCCATCAGCTGCATTTTTGGTTAGCCTCACTTATCAGCGAGAACAGTCGAGGCCCGTTCCTTATAGGCTGTTGCACTGGCAATGTAAATCAAACCTGCACTGAGCACGAGGCTCAGCTGCCAACACATTTACAGCTTTCAAAGCCTTTAAAATGTTTTGCTTGACAGTTAAGTAGATACCTGGAGTTAGGGGGTCTCTCTCTGAAAGTGTGTGTGTGTGCGTGTATCCACGTTTAGCTGAAATCAATACAGTTATGGGCAGCGCTTGAGGCCCTCAAGGGGCAATGGCCAGTGTGTTCTTTTACGGAGGTGGGGGGTGGTGACTGGATAAAAGTAACAAGACACAGTGTAAAATTTGTGTGAGCGACTCCCTTTGTTGTGGGGATGCATGCAAATTCGTGTGGCGTGTTTGGAGAGACGCGCATTTTGTTGATAACATTAATGCTTTCCTTCAGATGTCTTGTGTCACACTGGAGCTGTCTCTCAGTTACATTTCCCCTAAGCAGCTGGGAATGTGATACAACAAGGAAATTACTCATCTAAGAGGAACTTGCTGGCTTGTTTTCTAACTATTCTGGTCCCAGCATTCTGGCAGGGTTGTTATCCCCTCACAAACAAAAAAGCAAAAAAAAGAAATAGGGCCTGTTTATTCTGCTTCCATTTTGAGCCTTTAATGTAGCTAATGTTTTCTTTGGAGGGGTGTGGTGGGGGTAAATAGATGCTTTTTCTAAATAAATTCCAGCCTGTGGAGGAACTGATTTTTGATTTTCAAATAAAAGCAGTGACAATATGGGGAATTTACCCCAGCATAAATTACAGTGTGCACATGCAGGTTTAATAGTGTTTTAAGAACTTAAAGATGACTCCTAATGTCTCAGGTGCTCATTCAGTTACATGAAAGCTAATGACTTATGGCTGTTATCGAAGCTGTACATACAGCGGCCTTGAACGCTGTATGTTTTCTTCCAGTGGTAGGACCTGTGGAGAAGGCCCATGCCAGGTGTTGCTCTTGTGCCTCAATAGGAGCCAATGACTTTGTGTTGACAGCACAAGTGTTCAGAAAACAGCAGGTAGGTTATTTTTTTTCTTTTCACGTGTGCCTCGTCAGCATTAATGCCTTTCATCTGTGGCAGTCCGTCATCTCGTAGTGAATTCAAAATGAGATGTTTACCTGGCGGAGCGCGCAATATCAAGGGTTCTTCCGACCCCAGTGCAGCATAATGAGGAATTGTTGTTCGAGGGCTATTTGAAGTAGTGTATACTTTATCCAGAACGTAGCGCGTTTTGACAGCTAATAAGCACCAGAGGTAAAGCGTGATTTGCGATTCGCACGTCTTACAAATCTGCCTTGGAACTACCGACTCGGGATTTGTGCTCTGTTTGGGATCTTAAAAATAAAACCGGCTGTAATCTTTCACAGGTCTTTCCAGCAGCCTTTCCATTCTGCTTCATCAGACACAGGCGGACGTGCATCATCATCATCATCATCGTGGCCAGGAAAGATGTTCTTTGTGGCAGGGGCCAGAAATACAGCAGGATCAGGAAGAGGAAATGAAAGGAGGTAACAGTTTCTCATCATTTCAGGCTTGAAAAAGTAGGAAATGTCAAGAGGACGTTGATTGCCAAAATTGTAGCTTTAAAAAAAAAAAAAGTAACTCCTTCTCGTTTTCCATCATCAGGACAATTTACCAGAAATTTCGAGAGGTAGATATATTGGACAAGAAGAAGACGGTGACCGCTCTGAAGCCCGGAGAAGATCGGGCCGTTCTTCTGGGACTTGGAATGATCCTCTCTTCGGTCATGATGTACTTTGTCCTGGGGATCACCATACTGCGCTCCTATGCAGACAGGTACAGGCCCGCTAGTCTTTTGAGGAGTCGGCTCTGATATTTCTTTCAGAAACATGTTTTATTCATCAGATGTGCTTGTTGGCAAACTGTTTCTTTGCTCGTTCAAGCGGGAAAAATGCAAAAATGAATACTTTATGAAACCAGATCTCCAGGAGCAGATTACACTTTCCAAACTGAGCTCGTTTCATTGCATAAAATCCCGAATGTTGTCTTTCTTTCCTCTTCTTCTTTTTTGTTGTTGAATAAATTGGATCTTCATTAAATGTCAACACAGCGTGTGGACAGAGGAGGGTGTGTGTATTGTTCTCAACTCCACGGTCACAGCAGACATGAACTGTTCCTACAGCTGTGGGTCAGACTGCTGGAGGATATCCAGATACCCTTGCCTGCAGGTCTATGTGAGCGTCAATAACACAGGCCGTGTCAGCCGTTTATCTCACAATGAAGAGACCCATGATGCCAGCTCTGAAGTGAGTACGGTGCCAGAGAGAAAATACTGGGAATTACTGAACTGTTTCAAATGTTGACAATGGCTGTCAGATGTTGGCCTGGTGATAGACGCCCAATTCAGAAATGACAGATAGCGTGTTCTGAAATAAAACAAAAGTAGCTCTGAGTGCCAAAAAACAAAAAGTATGACTGGGTGATTGCCCTCTGGATGACCTCTGTGTCCCCCCACTCCTGTCCTTGCAGTGTTTCTATGTGCCCAGGTGCCAGAAGGACAGCGCAGCCATGCACGCCATGATTCTGAACATTTCCGAGCGTCTGAAGGCGAACCAGCAGGTCTCGTGTTACTACGACCCCAGCGAGCAGCAGGAGATGGCTCTCTTGATTCGCCTGTACGACCACGGCGCCGTCTTCCACTCGCTGCTCTGGCCATCGTGCACGCTCACAGGAGGGGCCCTAATCATCATGATGGTGAAGCTCACACAGTATCTCTCCAGGCTGTGTGAAGAGATAGGGAAGCACAAGAGGTGAAAAAAAAATAAGCCAAGAAATTGGCGGTTTTGTGAGCGACGCACGGCATAAAAGAACTGCTGGGAACCAAATGGATGTTTTGTAGCATCTTGCAAACTTTTCTCTTCAGCTGAGACATTCAGAGCAGCTGATTTTCACCTCAGAGCAAGTTTATAAATGTGAACGAACTGTCAGCTGTGTAATGGGCTGTTACGAAGAAAAATCTGAGTGCGGTTTTGAAGATGTTAAAGCATCGTGAAAATGTCTGAGGGTACTTGTTTACAAGTGTTACATACCCGACAAAAACAAATCAATATTTGAAGTGATGGAGAAAAACATCGCTGTCTGAGCAAAAATGTCTGTCACTGATGATGTCGGACAATGTGACAATGTTAGGAAAGCATTTTGATAAACATGTGCCGCTTCTTCTTTTGTTCATCAATTGTCCAGTTTCTTCAGATTTTTTAAGGCTACACTGCGCAGCATGTCATGATGTGTGAAGTTTTCAGCTATTAGTTCTTTGGGAAACACTTTGTTGGTTGTACTGTTTTATGCCTGTCAAACTGTGTTTGGCAACTAAAGAAATGGGAGCAAATTATGTGTTTTTGTGACAGGCTGCTAGTAACAACATGGCAGCTTTGCCAAATTGGCTGTTATGTGTTTGAATATATGATTTCTTCAATTATTAATTTTTCAAAGTTTTAAGTTACTCATACTATAATCACTGAGTAATGTTGGACATTTAATCTATTCCTTTGTCCATTAAATGTATGCTGTTTTACAGATGTTCGAGAATAAATGTGGGAAAATATAATGCCTTGTGTGGAAGTGTACATTACATACAATTAAGTAAAAATAGTGCTGCGATCGTATTTTGTAGGCTTGTTCACTGCACGTTTCTATAAAGGATGCATCCAAACACTGGGGTAAGAGTATTTTTGCTTTGGGCTCTGCATGTGCAATCTGATAGCATTTCTTTGGAAACATTTCATCTCCCATTGAAGAAAACAGCGAGCAGGCGGTTTCCCGTGAATTCCCCAGTCTTATCTCATGACAAACTCCTCCACCAGCTCGATCAGTGTGTGTGTGGGAAGGCGGTCCGACACGATGAGCCTGCTAGCAGCCCTCGAACAGGCTAGCTGTGTGGAGCTAGCGTGTTACCAAGCAGTGCAGTATATTTTCGGGACGGCACGATGAAGAACAACATGAAGTATCGTAGACTTACTCCACTACAGAATATTGACAACCTCGGTGGGAGCTAGGGACGTGTTTCCTTCTGGAAAGCGGCACTGTCCCGACCGCCCGGTGTCACTCTTCGGATGGACTAAAGTAGCGCGGCTGCTTGGGAGTTCTCGAGCGGATGGGATTTACTCAGCTAGCCGCGGCTAATGATTGAGCAGTCCGACTAGCTTTACGGCTAACCGGTTGCCGTTAGCTGACACAGGTAGACTTACATGTTTTTGTTGTTGTTGCTTTGTTTTTCTTGTTTTTTGCAGTGTGTTTGCTTTTACTGCTGATCGATACAGCTATTCAGTTACTCACGCAACAGACTGTTCACTCATATCCTTTAATTACATTAAGGCTAGCGTGAAAATAGCGTGTGCATGAGGAGAGGTCTTGATACTGTATATGACATTGATCTTCTTGGTGAACTTGGCTAGCGTGGATAGCTAGCTCGTTAAAGAAACATTATCTGAAGTTAAACCACCAGACAGCAGTACACATCCAACCAGTCAATGTGTATGTCAAGCTCAAGGCTTAGCTGTGTTAGCCATGATAAACAATATATGGGGAGATTTTGCTAGCTAACAAGTTTGTTTACATGATTCTCGAAGACCTTTTGAGTCGACAGCACTGCATCAGTTCCTTTCTGTCCCCTTTAACTTGAGCTAATTCAGCACCAGCTGACACATGCGGTCGATTTCTGCATCTGATGAGTTGACAAGTTTTGTTATCATTGGATTAGTTTGTATCGTCAAGTTGTTGGCATATGTTGTGCTAAACCGAACCAAAGAAACATCTGTTTTATAAGTAGCACACAAATACTAAAGAGTGACACTGCAGGTATTCTACAATTATTTCAGTTCGCAATTCTTCTTCTAAAATTCTTCATAATCAGTTAAAGTTTGATGTTCCCAACTCTTTTGGATCTAGTTATATTTTTGTATATTCTGTCACTGAGAAGCAGCTGCCATCACTGAAGTCAAATATTTACCACAAGCGTTTTGCATTTGTATATACTGCTCAGAGCTTCTTATATAATTCTGCTTCTTTCTGTTTCTCAGTTGGTCGAAATTGCTCATCTGGTAATTACGGGCTTAGAATAGAGAGGCTCTGCTGGCACAGCCATGGCTCCCAGACCATCATCAGGAGAACTATGGGGGATGCACTTGATGCCCCCCAGCATCCTAGTGGACTGCCTTCTGCCAAATGGCATGATTCTCACATTGGAGTGCCTCCGGGAGGCCACACTTACTACAGTCAAGCATGAGCTTTTCAAAGAGGCCAGGAAGTACCCTCTCTACCATCTGCTGCAGGAGGAGACCTCCTACATCTTTGTCAGCGTCACCCAGGAAGCAGAACGGGAGGAGTTTTATGATGAGACCAGGAGGCTGTGTGATCTTAGGCTTTTCCAGGCCTTCCTCAAGGTTATTGAGCCAGTAGGCAACAGAGAAGAGAAGATTCTCAACAGAGAGATAGGTACAGTTCCTGACTTACTGTGCAGTTAAAAACAGCCCGTATTCATTTGGTAATACTGTGTGTTATAAACACCGTATTGTGTTGTCATTGGCTCTCATTTTTAATACATAATAACAAAACACAATTACTTTTTCCCTTTCAGGTTTTGCTATTGGTATGCCTATATGTGAGTTTGATTTGGTGAAAGACCCTGAGGTGCAGGACTTCAGAAGGAACATTTTAAATGTTTGCAAAGAAGCTGTGGACCTCAGAGACAGCAACGGACCCCACAGCAGAGCATTGTACGTCTACCCTCCCAATGTCGAATCCTCAGCAGAGCTTCCCAGGCACATCTATAGCAAGCTAGACAAAGGTAAGGCATTTTACTCCGAGGTGGGCAGCACCCCTCACTGTGCTGGTACTGTTTTGCCCATGCCATTGTCCTCTGTTTGATCTGTTACTTTATTTTCCTCAGGCCAAATCATTGTGGTCATTTGGGTCATTGTTTCGCCCACCAATGACAAACAGAAGTACACCCTGAAGATCAATCATGATTATGTACCAGAGCAAGTGATTGCAGAAGCCATTCGGAAGAAGACGCGCAGCATGCTGCTCTCCCAGGAGCAGTTAAAGATGTGTGTGCAGGAGTATCAGGGAAAGTACATCCTCAAAGTCTGCGGCTGTGACGAGTACTTACTGGAGAAATACCCTCTGAGTCAGTACAAGGTAATCTAATTAAATCTTAGCTTAGCTGCAGCTGATTCTATTGTACTTAGAGGGGGAGAGACAGATCCAGCTCACATCAAATTATCATCCAACACAAATGTGTTCGACACTTAGGGCACGAAATTAAATTTCTGAGGAAATGTTCGGCCAGTCAAGTGTGCACGTTCAAGAAAAGCCCCACACACATCACACAAGTACAAAGTGCTGAGTGTGTCATTTATTGCTGAGCTGCAATTATAAATTCTTGGAATTCACATTTTGATAGGCCCAGATGTGTACAAATGGCTTCAAAATGTCAAAATGACATGAGCAGCGTCAAAATGTCACAATCGCGTCTACTTCAAAATGTCACTTTTATCTGTCCTCAACAGTACGTGCGCAGCTGTATCATGCTGGGAAGAATGCCTAACTTGATGCTAATGTCAAAAGACAGCCTGTATTCCCAACTGCCCATGGAGTTCTTCACCATGCCATCATATGCAAGGCGAATATCCACAGCAACACCCTACATGAATGGGGAAACGGCCACCAAGAATCTGTGGACTATCAACGGAACGCTAAGGATTAAGATACTGTGCGCCACGTATGTCAATGTCAACATCAGAGACATTGACAAGGTACAACTGCAGTACATTGTTGTCATCTTGCTTTTCTTTAAAGCTTATCTGTTTCTCCTTTTAGTAAAATTAATTCTGACTGTAATATTCCATCTCAGTAGCTTGGAGGTTATTAAAAGATGTTGCACAGCGTCTCGCTGTGTTTCTCACTCAGAAATGTGCTGAAAGAAATCTTTATCTCTTAGATTAGTTTATAAATCTTTTGATTTGTTGCTGATCTAGATCTACGTCAGGACTGGGATATACCATGGTGGAGAGCAGCTGTGCGACAATGTCAACACACTACGCGTGCCGTGCTCAAACCCCAGGTTGTGCATAATGAAAGTGTTTCATACGCTGGGGCTTTACTGAGCTTTGTGGCAATAATGTGACTGATTCATATCTGTGGTTATGTTCCCGTTTATGTCAGGTGGAACGAGTGGCTGACCTACGACATGTACATTCCAGAAATCCCCCGAGCTGCCCGACTCTGCCTCTCCATTTGCTCTGTCAAAGGAAGGAAGGGAGCTAAAGAGGTTAGCACTGAAATGTGGAAATTTTATAATTAAAATCTTCAAGCTATTGTTGTAAAATTTGCATATTTGGAAAAAAAAAAATCACACAATTTAATCAGTAATAGGTTGCAAAACTTTTGCAACAGGGCGAAGTTGGCAATTATAATGGTCCTGTATCCAAAGATGGTCGGTGACAGTGAGGCATTGTTGTGTCAATGTCAATCTTTCATCAACTGCTTCTAGGACCTGTGTTTATCAGTCAGCCAAGTGGAATGCAACTACAACTCATGCCCTGATCTAGTCGACACGTGTACTTGTTAAAAAAACAAACCGAATAAGATGGAAGTAAAATCTGCCAAACAAAATGTTTGGGAAGCCGACCAAGAAGAAATGTAACTGATCTGTTAATATGACATTCTCTTTAACTATTATCATGTCTTTGCCAAAGTGTGTGTAGCAGAGAAAGAATTAGCGTAGATATTGCATTGGTGTGTCATAGCCTGTGATTCAGTGGGCATTATCAATCACGCAACCACATGCATCGAACTCGACGGGTTTATTTTGTCCGTGTCTCATAATGTGACTTACAAGGGTTGAAAAATATCAGCAAAAATGGTCTTTGCTTCTCTCGAATCAAACCTTTAAGTTAGAGAATGAATCCCAAAAGGTTTTTGGGATTTACTTACCTGGATGATTGAGCATGCATCAAGACATTAGAGAGTGAATAACAGCCTAATATAAACCAATCAGTGCCACAGATGTTGCCGAAACTGTTCTAAAAATGAGAAATTATTCTGTGCACCTCTACCGAATATGGTGCAACAGAAATGAAGCACATTAATCTTAGCTATTGTACTTTTCTTCCACCGTTTCATTGGTCACAGAGTGGTTGGCCCTCCCGGGGGTGAAAGAGGGCGCGATTTAACACCTTGTTGATTTTGGCCAACAAGTGTGTTTTAATATTACAGCAAGCACTCCTAGAGAAATTATTCTGTCAGAAATGTATCAAAAGCGCAAGTGGTGTATCTGCCCTACAGCCAAACAAACTAGCGTGGTTTTAATTAAGAAGTCAATCAGTAATTGGCCCTTTTCCCAGCAGACCGGCAGCAGATGCGATTACGTTTCATGGTGCTCGTGGTTTAAATGGATTTCCATACAGGAGCAGGGCAGGAGTTGGAGCTCTGCTGGCTGCAGCTCTGTTTTTTTTCTTCCTGTGTTTTTTAGTTAAAAACCGTGTTTCTATTTACAGTCACAATCAGCCAAAACCACTGACGTGCAAGTACCTTGGACATTTTATTACTGTCTTACCTGTGCTTACTTTATTATCACCAACTTCCCTGTTTGTTTTTATTTCACTGCACCTGTCTGCTCCGTATCCACCAGCTGTTGCCTTGCTGCTGATTTTCACATGGATCCTTTTTACTTGTTTCCTGTAGGAGCACTGTCCCCTCGCCTGGGGCAACATTAACCTGTTTGACTACACCCACACACTTGTAGCAGGGAAGATGGCTCTCAACCTGTGGCCTGTCCCGCATGGCCTGGAAGACCTGCTCAACCCTATCGGTGTCACGGGCTCTAACCCTAACAAGGCAAGCGGCAAAACTTTATTCCCCATTTGTACTTCCAGTGTTTCTCTGTTCTGTATATACAAACATGTGGATAATAGCAGCATTGTTTCTTCAATTTGCACAAATCCAAATGGATCACAATGCAGTTTATAAACACTCGAGTTTTTGCCAGCATTTTAAGCATTTCACATATATGCATTATGCATAATAATAACTTTTAAGCCTCATGACCCAGTTATAGCAAAGCTGCGACACCTTGTACAGTTTCAGTAATGCAGCAGATGCTGCTTAAGCGCCTCGATTTAAGCAACCAAGCTCCTTATCCCAATTAATTAATTACTCATTGACACGGGTGCCTTAATTTGATTACAATAAACACCTTGAATGACCTTTCACCTTCTTTACCGTTTTCTAAACATACAGGAAACCCCATGTCTGGAGCTGGAGTTTGACCATTACAGCTCCCCTGTCAAGTTTCCTGATATGTCTACCATTGAGGATCATGCAAACTGGAACATATCCAGAGAGCTTGGCTTTAATTACTGCCACACTGGTTTGGTAAGACTAAATACTTTTTTGTTGGTTTCTGTTTTGCTTTGCTGGTCGGATGCATCAACACATCATCAGATGTGATTATCATTGAAGAGCTGCCACATCATGGTTCATTTGCACCCCACACAGAAAGTAAGGGGACCTATAAGGTTCATCTTTCTGTCTGTTAAATATATATACAGGTGCAAAGGTGGACACTCGTGTTAGACATGGGCGTTTCTAATAATGAGGTCATTTTCTTCACCTCTTGGCTCTGTGATGTGATTGAGAGTGGATATCCCTAACATTGTCATCTCAGGGACTCAGTCAGGGGCAGCCAATCAGAAGAAAGGTTTTCCTTAAAGGGAGAGAAGCTGAAACGGCTCGTTTTAGACAGAGGATGAACCAATGGGCTGCACCAAGGCTCAGTACAAGATAAACTTAGACTATTTTGAACTGTGAATCATGCAGAGTCACTCTAGCAAATGTGACTGAAAATGTGGAGCTGGAAATGAGAATAATCATCCCGCTGTTATGTGACAAGTGGCTCTGGACCCGACGGAGCTCTGGCCTCCTTGGTTTGTTTTACTAAACTGTGTTATTTTGGTGTCATAGAGTAACAGACTGGCACGGGACAACCCCCTGACTGACAGCGACAATGAGCAGCTACGGCAAGTGTGTAACAGAGACCCACTCTCTGAAATCACTGAGCAGGAGAAGGACTTCCTGTGGAGACACAGGTAATGATGTGTGGTGGTATGCTTTTATAAAGGGCTTTTGAGGGTGTGTGCAGGATCTTTAGCTTCTTTTCCACTAGTACCCACTTGGGTCGACTCGTCTTTACTCTGCTTTGGTCTTTTTCCATTACAATGGAATACCCCCTAATGTGCGAGGGGCCATTGTGGCCGACATCATTTGTATGCAACACAAACGGAACACAACAATGGAGGATGTCGAGGAGATGGTAAACCTGCTGCTCAGTGTATGGCTTTTTCTCAGACTCGGGGAGCGTGATTTTGTTTTTTGTGTAGCCGTTGCCGGATTTCAGAAGTGGCGGCTTTGATTTTCGTGAAGAAGCTGCTCTCATGATGCCACCGTCCAGCTAATCGGTGGCATGCATCCTGTTGATGTCACATTTTCAGATTGACTCAGTTCGCTTGGGTCCCCGGTAGAGTAGGCACTAAAATACACCACAAGTACCACCTAATGGAAAACCCTAAAGACTAAAATGAGCCGAGTAGGTACTAGTGGAAAAGTGCTATATTTATATTGAACTATATTGAGCTATATTTACACAGAAATCATTAATGCATTGGGCTGATGGTGGAAAAGGTATGGCTTATTTGTTTTGTCAACAATTTTATTTTAGACATGACTGCATCAATATGCCAGAGATCCTTCCCAAGATCCTCCTGGCTGTGAAGTGGAACTCCAGAGATGAGGTTGCACAGGTGAGTGCGGGGTGTCTACAGCTGACACACCTTTTATATTTCTTTTTAACAGTGATTGAACATGCTTACTCATGTTCTCGATCTGTTTTTGCACATGAGCCACAGCGGTGACTTTTCTAGACATTACCCAGCAGGGCTTGATGCGAGAACCCAAATGTCATACTCAGTAGGATTGGACTGGAGTAGTCTTCACCCTGCCAGCTCGCTAGTACAAAGTCTATGTGATGTCAGATTGAGCCGATGTGAGAATAGAGCAGACAGGCTGGAGTGAGTGAGTGTAATGTGTCCTGCCTCCTTCAGCAGCTGGCTAGGGAACACTACACACCTAAATCTGTAGGAGAACTTTCCAGTGGTGAGAATACAAGTCTGACACAGACAATCTGTTGTCTGCAACATGTATGAAGGGGCATCTTCTCACAGGCCTTATACTTAAGTCCTGTGCATTAACAGCTGTGCATTACAGGGTTGTTTAAAGTGGACAACATACTGAAATATATGTATTCTGTATTTAACTGGCCTTTTTTCATTTCAGATGTATTGCCTTCTAAAGGACTGGCCTGCTATCAAACCAGAACAAGCCATGGAGTTGCTGGATTGCAACTTCCCCGATCCTATGGTCAGAGAGTTTGCTGTGAAGTGCCTTGAGAAATACCTAACTGATGACAAACTCTCCCAGTATCTCATTCAGCTGGTTCAGGTGTGTTGGCTCTTTAGATTAAAATAAACCGTGTGAGCCATTTTCATTCTGCCATGTTTTGCTGATGAGTCACATGTTTCACTTGATGGACTGAAGGTATTTTCTATATTCTCTGTGCCCGTGGCTTAGGTTCTGAAGTACGAGCAGTACCTTGATAACCCGCTCGCACGGTTCCTGCTGAAAAAGGCGTTAACCAATCAGAGGATAGGACATTTCTTCTTCTGGCATTTAAAGTGAGTTTATTTAAAAGGGTATTCTTTCAGGAAGTTGGAGCTGTTTGTAAGCGAAAGGTTAAAATCTTGTTTGAGTGTTTGGCCTCGGGTACGGATGAATTTAAAAACATTCTTTGAAGATACTTCACATTGGTTTATGTTTTAAGATTTCCAGGGAGGCAGAGCGTATTTTCTTTGGGACAGAACCTCTTAAACTTTTTTCCCCTTGTTTTTTTATGTGTGAAGGTCAGAGATGCACAACAAGACAGTGAGCCAGCGGTTTGGTCTGCTGCTGGAGTCCTACTGCCGGGCCTGTGGCATGTATCTGAAGCACTTGAGCAGACAGGTGGAGGCCATGGAGAAGCTCATCAATCTCACTGACCTCCTCAAACAGGAGAAAAAAGATGAGGCTCAGAAGGTAATCTGACAGCTGGCAGCTGTTTTGAATGTGATCCACTGAATCGTTTGGTTTAATCTTGACAACATCTGGACCGGCCTGGCCACAGGGACACCACATTAGAGTGCAGTGATATAATTTGGAGCTTTGCTTTCTCTTTTTTTTTTTCTCTCCTAATTGCTTGCAGTAGAATGTTTCAGCCACATTGGCATAAGATATTTCATTAAAAAACAAAAAGGCTTTTCATATTCAGTCAGTCAGTGTATATTTTTTTTACTTTTGGGTCTTTATGAGTGAGAGTGAAAAACCTTAATCATCTCAGAAACACAGATAACAGAAGCCCCGCCCACCCGCTGTTCCAATTTTGTGTTTGCAAGGGGCAGCCAATCAGAAAAAGGTGTCTTAAAGGGATGCTGGATTTAATCAACAACCTCCTCGTTTAAGACTGAGGATGACCTGAGGGACTCCACAAAGGCTCAGCATGAAATAAACAAGGATTATTTTAAACTGTGAATCATGCAGAGCTAACCTAGAAGAGTCAAATGAAAATATTGCATTGAAATTAGCATAATGGGTCTCTTATCCTTATAGTACTAGTTCCAGGTAAATATGGAACTTAAGGTTTGTAGTCCTTAGTAGTTAGTGAATTTAATATGTAGTTACAGACCATAAGAATGTTTTGCTGCTAGTTAGTATTCCAGTCACAGTGGTTAGCTTAGATGGCTCAGCAAATGCGTTGGTCAGGTAGCAAACCAGGAGACTGACTGTATGAAATGGGCAGTGCCCATCCAATCTAAATCTAAATCTTCCTGGTGCTTCTTAGGTGGTTCAGCATGGCCACCAGAGGGTGTATGTCATTGCCTGAAAGCCCTCAGTGAAGGAGCATTACCTCATTGTGAGAGGTTTTGCTGAAGAGAAGCAGCAGAAAGTTGACTGCAGTTGCTGCATATGTACTTAGGCCAGCCTGTTTCTGCAGTTGCTCAGCATCAGGAGGAAACTAAGTGTTGCATTTATTTAACCCCCTCTAAGGTTCAAATGAAGTTTCTGGTGGAGCAGATGAAAAGACCTGACTACATGGATGCACTGCAAAGCTTCACCTCTCCACTGAATCCGGCACATCAGCTGGGAAACCTCCGGTACTTCAGCACTCTTATCTAACGCAGTCCTCTCAAATGGTTGGCATTTAATTTTTATTCCCCCTGCAGGTGATGCTTTAAGTATTACCAGATGTAATAAAAGCTGAACTGTTTGGTTCATATCAAGCACATTAGGACCATTATGAACTGAATGCTTGTAGAGCACCGTCGCTGTGATGAGCACAACCACATTAGAGAAGGCTTCCCTCCTTTCTTTTTTATATACATGTATGTGTATTTTTCCTGTTAAAAGATATCCATGTCTTTACTTTAGCCTGGAGGAATGCAGGATGATGTCATCAGCAAAGAGACCTCTGTGGCTTAACTGGGAAAACCCGGATATGATGTCAGAGCTGCTCTTTCAGAACAATGAAATCATCTTCAAAAATGGAGATGGTGAGTTCTGCCTCTACCTCCATCTGTCCGTCCTCTCCTCAGCACTCGCACGCTCAGCACACACTCATATACACAGACCTGCCGAGCATGCGCACAGTTCAGTCTGCTCTGCGTCGTTTCATGCTACATAAATACGAATCTAACTACACTCTTAATGCAGAACTCAGAAGGAGCAGTGCTCATATTTGACCCCTGCTTCACGGCAGCAGCTTGTGCTTTTTCGCTGCAGCGTCTGTGACCAACGTGACTTTGAAAGCTCTGCTCCATAATGCATCATGGAGTTGATCAAAGCAGCTCAGCAGCTCATATTCACCTCACCGTTATCCACCTCCTTGTCTCTCTTTGCCTCTGCAGATCTGAGGCAGGACATGCTGACGCTACAGATCATTAGGATAATGGAGAACATCTGGCAGAACCAAGGCCTTGATCTCAGGTAGGCTCCTCACTTCGTCATGACAGCAGGGATGCAGGTACACATTAACAGGCACTGGACCTTTCATGTTCTGCGATCCATACTTGAATGCAGATTAGCAGTCAGCTCCTGCCAGCCAGCTCACGTCATAAAGTCCATCAGTGCTGTCTTGAGATATATATATATTTTTCCTCTTCCTCTTGCCTCTTTCCTCTCATGTACTCTCTACGCTTCCTCTTCCAGGATGCTGCCCTATGGCTGTTTGTCTATCGGCGACTGCGTGGGTTTGATCGAGGTGGTGAGGAACTCTCACACCATCATGCAGATCCAGTGCAAAGGAGGCCTAAAGGGGGCGCTGCAGTTCAACAGCCACACTCTACATCAGTGGCTCAAGGATAAGAACAAGGGAGAGATGTGAGTGAGCTCAGTTGAGGTGTTTAGTGTTATTGTGAATATTAATGTCAAGCTTTTTTTTTTTTTTTTTCTACTTCCTTTGTGCCGACATCTGCATAAATTTCCTGGACTGCCTGAAATGATTTTGCTTTTGTTTTGACG
>VOQK01017728.1:71695-85620 GCA_015052645.1 Benitochromis conjunctus
TTCAACTTTGGCGAGCTGGGCAACAGCCTCATGTACAGCCTGTGCGGGGTGGAGGTCATCCTGGGCTTCTTCTTTGTGCGCTGGCTGAGCAGGAAGGTGGCGGACCGCGCGGTGCTGGCAGCGGGCCTGGTCATCTGCTGCACCGCCTGTATCTGGTGCCTCATCTTCCTCTGCAACCCCCGAGGTGCTAACCTGCCTGTGAAAAACCACACCCACAGACACGCACACACACAAATAAACGCACACACAGACACAAAAATGCCTCTTTTTCTGAGCCAAATCCTTTCTGTGCCACCAGTGTTGGTGTGTAGAGCACAGCAGAGCCATATTGGGTTACACACTGGCTGAACTGAGTGTGCTCTGTAAATGATATCATTCAGCAGGATACCATAGAGGCAAACCGGATCCTGTATGTTAATGTTGGCTTGCGTCTGTTGCAGCTCGTCACGTTTATCGCTCTGATTACAAGTGACAGGTGCTGGAGCTGGGGAGTGCCTGAGTACATATAAAAGGATTAGAGTAATCAAATTGAGCAAAAATGCTATTTGTTAAAGCGTGGCTGTCATTTGTTTGCCATTTGTTAACCGTTGTGGTTAAAACAACCAAACAAAGGCATAAAACCCAAAAGAAAGACACCTAAAGAAAAAGTATTTTATCCTTTGGGGCCACTAAGAGGCACGTTTGATTGGTGAAACTGTAATTTGATCGTAAAATTATAGACTTTCAGCTCATGCAAGAACTTCCAACAATTCGAGTGGGCACAAATTCTTACAGGCATGTGCATGATGCAAAGCAGCAGAGAACAAAAATCGAATAGCTGCCAGCTTGGCAGTGGTTTCGTTTTTCGGATAGAGCCGTCTCTGGTGGTGCCAGCCCATTTGTGGGAGAAACTTAAAAACCGACTGACGGACGAGCTGGGCAACTGAGGCATGATCTGCCACACTCTTTGAATGATCATCACACCACATGAGAAATCAGAAGCTTCAAAACTGTCATATTTATTGGCCAGTAGGTCTATCAAATATAGGTATGTGATGGTTTATGTTGGATTACACTAAAGGTAATTGCTGAATTATGTATTCCATTTACTCTGTGATAAACTACTTTAATTTAGCGATCCTGTGATATCATCTTCCCACCCCTGCCAGGTGGTTATGGATGGGAGCTGTCAGCCTTCATCATCGGAGTGTTTCTGCAGCTGCTGGGGCTTCCCTTTGTGGCCGTGTCTCAGGTGTCTCTCTTCTCCAAAGTCACTGCTGAGAAAACACAAGGTTGGCTCATATTACCTTGGCACCGTGCGCCTGGCTCAACACATTAAAACAACAGATTGTTGCTCTCCGTATGTGATGCATAGAATTTTTTTTTACACATAGTGAACTTTAAAGCCATATTGTTATGTTTATAGATGAAATAAATAACCTAATATTTTGTGATCCCTCACCAAAAGGATTCAGCCAAGGTGTCAGACGCTCAGTTGGGGGCCTGGCCACAATCTTGGGTCCCTTGTGGGCTGGAGGATTGACTAATAATTTGTACATAATGTTGGGCATGATGCTGGCACTACTCCTTATGATCACAGTAAGTAGAACAAGGCGCTCAGTAATAGTGTAGTGTTACACAGACTGGCTATGTTCTGTCAGGTGTTTAGCTTAGCTTGGCTTAGCACATAATCTATTTGATGGTACTAACACATATTTACTATCACTGATAAACCAACGGGATAAAACATGCCATATACAGTTATTTAACTGATACGAAAGAGAAACTAGAAAGGTTTGTGTTGTTTAAATTTTAATTCTTTATACTGGGCCAAGCTAAGCTATATGGTTGGTTGTAGCATCATGTTTACCTCGTAGATCCAGAACAGAAATAACTCCACAAGTAGTGATGTAGCTGCTGCAGGACAGCGATTTAACTGCAAAATGACATTGGCATTCGGCAACCTTGCTTAAATATAGAATTTATGTAGTTTTCTATAAACAAAATGCAACCAGTTGAGTCAAGTCTCCTGTTGCAATGAGACCTATTGCAGACAGGTTTCATTCTTTGTTACAGATTGATTAATTGATTGCAGTGTGCTGGCAACCTCTCTGAGGTATCTGAGAGTGATTGCAGTCAGTCTGAGTGGGACCATGATCATCCACCTGTGCACTCGTCTTGTTCTTAAAAGTGCCTGCCACGAATTTTTGAGTTCAGCTTAATTTTATTTAAATAGCACCAAATCACAACAACAGTTGCTTCCACACACTTTATATTATAAGGTAAAGACCCTACAATAATAATACAGAGAATACAGAAAAAAACCCAACAATCAGATGAGCAAGTGCTTTGGTCACAGTGGAAAGGAAAAACTCCCTTTTAACAGGAAGAAACAGGCTCAGTGAAGGGCGGGCATCTGCCACGACTGATTGGGGGTGAGGCGAGAAAGACAGGCAATGGGCAAACAAACAAACAAACAAACATAAAACATCAGTTAACAAACCCTACAATCACAAACGTTTCCTAGTTGCAAGAAGGTTGCTGCCCAATGTTTTATATAGTGTGACTGAACCAGTAATGTTCCTTTTCGTTTTACCTAGTATAAAACTGCATAATCTGTTAAAAGCCCAAAATATGGTTTAAAAAACATCCCCCCCTTTAAACTTATATTTAATACAGCCATCTGTGCTTAGGATTATCCCATAGTTCATTTCATGATTGTTTGGGTGGCGTGTCTCTCTCTAATATAGTCTTTGTCATTAGGCAGACTGACTATGCGTGGCTTTAAGATTCGCCTTCTGCTAAAGCATAGCTTACCTTAGCTTCACATAGCATTAACACTAAAAACAGATGCTAAAAACTAGCAGGCAGGAAAGCTCACTGGAATATAACATGTTATATTCTACTGTTTAAAAGGAAAACGAATTTGGTGATAAAATTGCCAGTTGTTCTTTTGGTTTTGTGTTTATTCTGCATGCTAAACTAAGTTAAGCTAAGTGGTGGTTGGCTGTAGCTTCACACTTAGCATAGACACGAGTGTGGCTTCAGATTTCTCATTTAACGCTTATGAAATCTTGAATGGCTATTTGAATGTCAGCAGAGAGAAAGAGCCCAGTTTTCTGTTCTTTATCTACCTTCTCTATTTGAAACTAGCCGAAGCTGTTGCTTAAAAAAAAACATTTTTTCACCCATCCAGTGCGAAAAACAGTAGCCACAGGCTGTTCTAGCCAGTAAAATCTTTAACTCAGCATGTCTTTGATAGCCTCTACTTATTACTTGGTTCTCTCTATTCTCCAAAGCCATATCACACCGTACATTTTCGCAGGTTATGACAGCACTGTCCTACGACCGTCTGACTGAGCCGCGGGCGGTGCAGAGTGCACAGAGTTCTGACAGCGGAGGATAGAGCTGCAGTCCTTCTGCAGAGCGCGAGAGGCTAAAGACGGACAGAGGGAGTACCCTTCACCTCTGAGAGAATCAATACAGGTTTACTGCAGAGGGAAATGTATGAATGTGGAATAAAAAAATGTTCAAAACACATGCTGGACCTCAGAAGCTGCTGTAAAGGTGATCACACTCTTTCACAGTTAAATAACACTGTACGTTTCTAAGCTGTGCTATCAGATTCAATTATAATTGACCTTAGGTGCATATTTACTATCAGACTGTTAATTATATTTTACACAAGGGGGCACCATTGCTCTCATATTGAATATTCAGGGGCCTAAATGAAGATGAAAGCCATTATTTTTAAACCAAACTATTTTTATTCCCCCGGTGTTTGTTGGAAAAAAAATAAATAAATAAATGAGAGAGAGTGCAGGTTTTTCTGTGTGACCTTTGTATCAAAGTTTTGTTTCTTGTCTTTCTTCATGTTGAAGAGAGACAGAGAGAACAGATGACACAATGAGTCCAGAAGTGGAGTTGTCAACATCTGAGCAGCTCCATGTCAGTGCTGCTGATAGAAGAAGAAGGTCAGACAGAGTGAAGATTTTCAGATTTGTTGGTTTTTTTTGCCTTCTAATGCTGGAATAAACTAGGCACTTGGATGTAGCACAAACAAAAATGCAAAGCTTTGAATGAAAGTAAAGCGGCTTGTTTTGATCTGATCCTCTACACCGGCTTGTGCGATTGAGGGGCTCTGAATTAAAACCAAATTTAAAAAGGACTTACTTAATTAGTTGTCTCTATCTTCTTACTAAGGAGGGGATTTAAAGTTTAATTGCCTGTGTTCATAATTCAAAACATGACTAGGTGTGAGTAGTGTACAGTCAGCTGTTCTTGCCTATAGCCTCCTCTAGGATGTGCTGCGTGCTACGTATCTGCAGTACGAGACGAGAATGCAACATCAAGGCATTGTAGATTCCCTTTGTAGCAATGAACACGGGTTTGGCCAATCTCTCTGTTTTTGCATAATTGCAGATAAGGCTCAGTAACCTTTCCAGTTTTCTTCACTCAGCATGTGATGTTTAGTTTTTCTAGAGGCTTTCCGCCTGAAATGGAAATTCTAATCTCAGGGACTCAAGGACATAATATATATAAGTACTTTCATGGCCTGATCAGCGCATTCAGGTACTTGACATTTTAAGGGAGATAAGAGGGAGCATAGAATCAGGTCAATCCTGAATTTACTCTCCTTGAAGTAGCTCGATTTTTCCAGCATGATTCCTGCTTCAGTAGACTGTAGACTGAGCTAGCTTTATCGATAGTCATAGTTAAGCGCTGGTCTTCGCCACCTTTGTAACAGGTAAACATTTCCATGGTGTCATCGTCACATCACCAGGCGACGAGTTCTTTTGTCTTTCTGGGACAACAAGGAGGAGAAAAACTGACATGACGTCTTTTTTCTCTCTCCAGCATCTGTGCCTTTATGTGATAGCATCAGAGCCGAGCTGACCAAAAACAAGCAATACAGACATGCATCGACTCAACTCAAGGACATGTGAATAATGAACAGTCCTGCTTTTAAGACCGTCTCGACCGGCACAGTCAACTATCTTCCACCTCAGTCTCTGCGGCAGCTTATAGAAGCACACAAAGGACACAAATAGAAAAGTCAGAGGCCTTGGGCTTTTATGTTAAATATACCAAAGGTGGGCACAGACGCACAAGTTCTGCAAATTTTACAGCTTCCACAGAACAACTGTTTGATGCGGGAGCAAACAATTATTTTTGTGAACTATGGATGAGTTTGTTGCTATGGAGATGGGATATTTTTTTTTTTTGTGAGGGGGATAGAAAGAGGCCAAAAGATGAAGTAATGTTGCGTAATTGGAGAGCGGAAACCCTGGCTATTCTGGTTGTGGAACAGATGAAGGTGCCGTATAGCTTTAGTGGATGCATCTGCATGTTGTAGTACCACATAACTATAAATGACTCAGTTTGCTTTCTGTGTACAAACTGTTTTCATGCCATGTTGAGGAACAATCAGCTGTGTGCGGTTATTTTAGCTATCATGTAAAAATATCTTGCTGGATGTAGCCATTACTCTGGGTTGTTATGTTACCGCTGCTCTGTGGTGAACTGAGCTGTGAACGGTGAAGTAACTACAGTTTAATGTGTTACACTCAGTTGCAAGCAATCGTGCCAGGCCTTAGTGGTTTTACTGTCATGGCATTTTTCTCATGAATAAAAAGAAGGTCCGAGGTTCACTGCTCAAAAAAAGGGAACGCTTTGAATACACACCAGATCTCAATGAGGAAAAAATATATACTGGATATCTATACAGATATGGACTGGGTAATACGTTAGGAGTGACAGGATGCCACATCGTGTGATGGAAATCAAAATTGTGGCCCTACAGAGATCTTTGATTTTCAAAGATCCCTGAAAATCAAAGTGAAAAAATAATGCAGTAGACTTGTCCATTTTAAAGAAAATTAATTTGCAGCAACTTAAAATGGTACTCGGTAGTTTGTATGGTCCCTGCATGCTTGTATGCATGCCTGATAGCGTTGGGGATGCTCTTAATGAGGCAACAGATGGTGTCCCGGGGGATCTCCTCCCAGATCTGGACCAGGGTGTCAATGAGCTCCTGGACAGTCTGAGGAGCAACCTAGTGGTGTCGAACCAAAACATAACATCCCAGAGGTGTTTTGGTGGATTTAGGTCAGGTGAGTGTGGGGTCCAGTCAGTGGTATCAGTTCCTTCATCTTCCAGGAACTGCCTGCATACTCTCCCCACATGAGGCTGGGAAATGTCATGGACAAAGCAGAACTAAGGACCCACTTCACCAATGTACGGTCTGACAATGGGTCAAAGAATTGCATCCACATACTTAATGGGAGTCAGGGTGCTGTTGCCTGGGCTATAGCGGGCAGACCATCACCAACCCACCACCAAACCAGTCATTCTGAACTATGTTACAGGCAGAATAATGTTCTCCATGGATTCTCCAGATCATTTCAGGTCTGTCACATGTGCTCATGGTGAACCTGCTCTCATCTATGAAAAGCACAGAGCACCAGTGGTGGACCTGCCAATTCTGCAGGGAGCACAGGGTCCACCAGAGGACGTCAGGGTCTCAGGCCACCCTCATGAAACCCATTTTTCATACTGTTTGGTCAGACACATTCACACCAGTGACCTGCTGGAGGTCATTCTGTAGGGCTCTAGCTCTGACAGTGCTCATCCTGTTCCTGCTTGCACAAAGGAGCAGATACAGGTCCTGCTGTTGGTTTAAGGACCTTTTACGGCCCTGTCCAGCTCTCCTAGAGTAACTGCCTGTCCCCTGGAATCGCTTCCATGATCTTGACGCTCAGCAAATCTTCTGCCAAATGGCAAGTGTTGATGTGCCACCCTGGAGGGGGTCGACTACCTGTGTAACTGTGTAGGGTCCAGGTATGGCCTCATGCTACCAGTAGTGACACCGATCTTAGGCAAATGCAAAAATAATGTAAAAACAGTCAGACAAAATGTCAATGGTTTGTCTCATTGTAGTAGCTCAAAGTACCTAAAAAACCCTGTCTGCTACTTGACTGACCACATCAATAATCCACGTGTTAAACTGACCTGATAATGTGTAGCTCATGTCGTCGTAATGACATCACCCTTTGGTTTTTGAAGGCTGATGGGGAGCAGGGGGTCTGACTGTGTAACCACACACTCATTGGATAAAGACTTGTGATTGACTGATCGTTGGCCAATGAGCATACGGTTTCATATCACTGATAAGGCTTCAGTTTGAAACATTGTGAGACCAGAAGTTACAAAATAGATTTAATTTTATAATTCAATATAATTCATAATGAGATAGTGAGACCAGCAGGAGTGTTTGCAAAGCTCACGGCAGAAAGCTGTTTTCACATGTAGCCGTTTTTCCAGTTGTACTTAGCGCAACTCGGCGTGCTTTGACTCGACTCCAGTGGGTTTCTGTCTTTTTCCATTACAATTGAGTGCCACCTAATGTGCCTGGGGTTATTATAACAATACGGCCAAAAATCCTGTGACGACATATCTGTGTGACACAAACGCAACGCTACAAGTATGGCTTTTTGTCAGGCTCTGGGGCCAGGGTGCGGATTTTTGTGTAGCCATTTCCTCGTTGCCATTTCACTCATCGAGTGACCGCAGTGACTTGCCAGTCGGTGGCATGCTGTCTGCGTCACATTTTTGAATCACTTGGGCTAATAGATAATTAACTTATACTTCTTATAGATAAGAAACTTCGTAATTGGCTTCATATTTTCAGCCCAGAAGCTAATTCCATCTTTTTTAATCTCAACGCTCCAAAAACAAACTTCACAACAGAAATAAACAGGTTTAGCTTACTTATTAACCAGTTTGTGGTGTTGGTTCTTTTTATACTAGTTTGTAAAGATATCCTCTTAGGAATAATAGTCCCTCTTTGTGGTAATGTATTTAAAGACTAGCATTTTATTTTTAAATGACTTCAGCAGGTATCTGTATATGTGTGATGCACACATGCAGTCTGTGCAAGATGCTTGCTAACTATCCTTACTGGAGTTTGCTGTTAGCTTAACATTCTTGGTTACTTCTGATAGCATGGATGATCAAGCTAGCGTCTGGGGTTTAAGGATGTGTATATTTAATATACAACAGTCTGTGGATTTCATGGATCTAAAAGTGCCTGCTTCGGGCAGTATAGTCATGTGAAACCACAGAATGAAGACAGAATATGTAATTATATATATCACATGAACTGTATCTTCTATCACCTTTCTAATGCGCACATTTCCATATGCAAGAATGTAAATTTTGTGGTGTTTTTGTATTTTAATTTATTTGGTTTGGGGTGCTTTTTTAATTAACACATTAGTCAACATAAGATGACTTTTTTTCTCTCCTCCCCATAGAAATTTAAATGCAACAGAGATTTGATCAAATACATCCACTCCACTTTTATCAAGGGAAAAATGTACAAACGGCTGTTTTTAGCACTGACCGGCTTTGAAGCCAAATTGACACTGTCATCTGACAAAGATAAAGGTACTCGGTCCCAAAGCAAAGACAACAACAAACAACAAAACCCTGCACATGCATTCGAATGGAGATGATCTGTAACAATTATGTTAGCTGCAACAGGAAGGCAAAGAGTGGCTCTCCTCTTCCTGATGGTGCTACGGCTCTACTGAAGATGGTCATTAATAGGTCGTAGATGATAAATGAGTTATTAGCTACGGCGGTGGGGGGAGGGGGGAGAAATCAGGCCAGATATATTCATTCCACGACTCTCTTTCTTTCTTTCTTTCATTTTTTTTCCTCCTCTGGTTGCCATCCATATTTTTGTGCGAAAAAATTTGTCCTCACAAATCATTTATTAAGAGGTTTAATTTTACAGGAATGTATATATCCAGGATGTAATTCTGTTTCCTCGGAGGAGACTATCCATCAAAAAAATCTTTTAAATAGATGTCGGTGGTTGGTCTCCTGCCAGCTTGGCCGAAGATTTACAGTTTCACACACATTATTGTTACCGACTTAAAAATCTAACTTCTGGATGTCATTGCCAGGGTGTGGCTCCTGTCCAATAATGTGTGTGTGAGTGTTTGTCCATTCTCTACACACACACACACACACACATACACACACACAGTGTGTGTATGTGTGACTAAAGGAGGGACATTTCTGGACCAATTATGCAAAAGTTTTCTTTATCTAATTCTCTGTATTGTGAGTGTCTGTGCAGGCATAATTAGATGAGAGCTTGAATCTACACCTTATAGCAATATCGAGATGGGCGACTAATGAGCTGACAGGGGAGTGGGAGAGGAGAGGAGAGGAGAGGGGACAGCGTGTGCTGGTTGTGCCTCAGTATCGATGAATACAAATCACAATTCCTCATGTCTCTTTTCTCATAAGCAGCTTTAGACTCCAAAACAGGACTAGCTGGCGGGAAGGCAAATGATTTGATTTATTAGAGGCTACAGTCACTCAGGTAACCCTCCCTACTCTGGCAGGCACACACACACACACACACACGCACACACACACGCACACACGCACACACACACACACACACACACACACACACCGCCGCCCACACCCTTCCTCCGTCGCTGTTTTTTTGTGTTTTTTTTTTTTTATTATGTACGGCTGGCATCGCCTCAGATACATTGAATCAATTGCCTCCACCCACACCAAGCATCCACCCCCAAACTCATATGTGAGCGTCAGTGAAATGAATGCCTTTGGGACATACGCGAGCTCTGACTTTTAAAGGCAGGCTCATTGATTGGAGACCATTGTAAGAGGAATGGAAATGTATTCCGATAATTATCAAGCTCATTTATTTATGTGGCTTGCTTATGAGCCCCGTGTTTTGTGAGGAGACAGATTCTTTTTCCCTTTTTTTTCCTCTTTCCTTCCTCTTTTCTTCTGAGGAGCAGCATCAGAGAGCCTCAGAGCTGACAGTAAATTTGCTCATCAACCAGTTTCGTTCCAGTGCGAGGTAAAAAATTATCCAATACTTCACGGTCTGGCCCTTTGAAGGTGGCGTTACTCAGCGGCGTGTTGGGGAGCCTCAAATGTAATAGTGTCCAAACTAGAGATGCAAGCATGAAGAAATGATCAGAACTGGGGGTGGGGGACGGGGGCTCGCACGGAGACTCGGCATATCAAGTAAACAAGCCATCCTCGTGCGTCGTCTCTCTTCTTTATCCTCTCCTGTGGCCGTGCACAGCCCGGTCATGCTCGAGCGCTAAGGTCAAGGTTTACGCGTGCGCGGACCTGTGGGAGTTCATTGATCTCATCAGCAGCATTTGTGGAGAATATTATGAAATGATGAGAACTTCATAGGAGGTCAGCGGAGGATCAATATTAAATCCTATCTCATTTATAATCCCGCTGAGGAGAGGAGCTCCGAGGGGCTTAGCTGCTTAAAGAAGACAGCGCTGACAATTTACTTTAATGTTCATATGAATAAATGTAATGACACACAAATGCTTGGAGACGAGATGTTTTCATTGTCTGTTTTGCAGCCACTTTAATACTGCGACAGTGTCAACAAATGCTCTATAAATACACTGACGAGGCTGGAGAGGCTTGACCGGAAAGCACACACACACGCACGTGCATGATCAAGGAATGTATTGACCAAAGAAGCAATATGAAATTAAAATCAAATCATCAAATGTTTGTTGCATCTCCTGGCAGATTGATGCTGCGTCCTCAGCTATTTTTAAGAAGATTTGCCTTCCCTTATCTGGCATCTCCCACCCTCTCGCACACAGCATCTTAAGATCAGGGATTAAACTTGTGATTATACGTATCACTTAGAGGATTAACCCTTATCTCCCCGAGTTAGGAACCTGGCCGCTGATGGATGTAAAACCTGATGAGGGCCCCGCTTCACGGCAGTTGATTTTGAGACAAATTTAAACGGGCAGCTGCAGAGAAACTGCAAAACTTTTTTCTTCTTCTCCCACTTTCTCAAATTTTAAGGAATGTAACCTTTGATTCTGTATCTTCCTGAGCCAATTAAGCTGTGAGATTTGTTTGAAGTTGCTGATTGAAAGGAGAACTCGCAGGTTTTTTGGGCCCAAACAGTGAAGGGAGACCACAGGGGTCCGGGTTCCCAGAGCCTGTGTAATCCAGTCTAACATGCATGCAAATCTCATCTGTGCCCGCACACAATGGCCTGTCTGTGTGGAGGAGGGAGGAAGGCAAGAGGAAGAACGAATCGGAGAGAGAGAGAGGGAGAGGAAAAGCTGGAAGTGTGTCCTCCGTGCTGGAGCATATGCCATGACAGGTCTTAGGAGACGGAGCGCAGACAAACTAAGGTTCGCAGACTAGTAGGAGTCTTTGATCGAGGTTGATATTTAAACATCTGCATAATTAATCCAATATCTGCAGAGCTCTCCGAGGAGAGAGAAAAAACGCAGCATCGCCTGTGGAAAGAAAAAAAAAAGAGAACATTGTAAATTCTTGGCACTGCTCTGAGTACAGTTCTTCTTCTTTCAGTGTAAAAACACAAGTTGGCAACCCGTATCTCAGGGGAAATTAAAAAATCTTTGTCTTATCCAGCCAATTAAATGAAATACACTTTTTTTTTGTACGTGGCTTGAGCTGGCCCCTGAAATCTATTTTAGACCGTGTTGCGGTTATACGGCTGCTATGCTATGCAGCTCGCCGCAGATGAGGCTGAAAATCGGGGCTATGGGGTGAGAGGTATGAGGGTTTTTTCTTTCTTTCCCAGTGGCACAGACAGAGAGAACTTACTTTCCATCTGTCTCGATCATATAGATTTATAGGATTAGGCCAAATGCTGTTTTAGTCCTCGGCAGAGGCTCAACCCTTTCATGTGAAACATTGGATTAGATAGTCAGGGGAGCCCTTTGTTTCTGTGTGTCGTCTCCAAGCTTCCAGTGGCTCCTGTCTCTGGCATCTTATTGTTGTGGCTGGGACTGCTTCTGTATGCGCGGCACGCCTTCAAACTTTATTACATTTCGATAACTTTATATATGTGTGTGTGCCTTTATCCTCCCAAGCCATAGCACCTCTGCTCTATTGAGACCTCAGTGAGCAGACCATAGCTCAGCAGGGGGCCTTCACTCCAATTTGCTATCGTTTGTCACCATTTGTTCATCCTGACAAACAAAATGTTGGCCCTCGGTCCCCTCCCGTTTGGCCCTGACACACATGGGATCAGCTGCTCCCCTCTTCTCATGACTCCATTGTAGCGGCATCCCTTTTGTATCCTGCCGAGTAATTCCCGCTCTGCGACGCTAGCTAGCTGGGCTCGTACAAGCGCTCGAAATAGTTCCCCCCGTCTAATTACCTCATTTCGTCTGACATTAATATTGTAGCATGTTGCTGCTGCATTATTGATGGTGTGTTTGTCTCGGTGTATGAGACGTTAATTAAAAGATAAACTGGAATCCGTGCCTGTGTGACAGTTTCTTTATCCCAGAGGCAGCAGAATTTCACCCCGTCTATTCTTCTTTATTTTTTGGATCCGTTCAGCTTCTGTCTCGCAGCCTTAGCTTCATTGTATACTTACATGTCTCTATTACAGGCCATTAGACTTCAAGGTAGCGTTATAATGCACTTCAAGGCCAGTCTAATGATGAATTCCTGCTGGAAACGTGAATGCAGTTGAGATGTTCGAGGCAGATATGGGCTTTGGGCCTATCGGGCTCGGCTAATGCTGATTTCCGAGCCTCCTATCGCTTTCTAGCATCTCCGCTGAGGTGAAGCAGACTAACTAAAACATGTTAAATTGCTCCCCGGCTCCATAAAAACACAGGAAGGTCAGGCAGTTAAAGAGCTTTCTGTGGCTTCCTGGGAGAGTTAAGCCTCTCTTTGGATTGCTGGCAAATGGACAAGCAATAAACTTTAGGTGACTTCACGGTGTTAACAGCGAGGACCGACTTCAGTCTCTGGGATTTGGTTTCACTTTCCCCTCCCTCTCTCAACCCCCCCCTCCTCCTCCTTTCTTCTCTCTGATGTTCTGTGCCACCAGGTTTTAGCTGCGAGCTGTGAGATGAACCGACAGATGACCGTACCATTAGGCTGGAGTGGCTGGCTGGTTCTTCGGGCAATGAGGCCACAGCGACAAATAAGTTGGCAGAGATTTAGACAAGAGGCTCCTTGGCACAGACGCCCAGGCTGCTTCCTTTCTGGCCCCCAAACGAGGGACGAAGAACAGATGTCGGCTTTAAAGCCACCGAGTTTCTCTTGAGCTGCAAATTTTGTCTTGTTTGAAGTGAGACCCAAGGCACGTCTCATTTTCAGCCCTCGCACCAAATCATATGCATACCTTTATTCACATCTTGAAGACCCTCATTACGTGAAATGAAGAGTGTCAGATATGGAAGGAGCTATTAAGGAAGAGCAGCGAGCCCAGTGGTCTGTTGTAATTGGAGACACTCGCGCTGAGATGAGCTTTATATTACCAACGGCAGAGTAAACACTGACCTTGCTGTTTTCATGTTTGTGGGCCCTGAGAGCGTTTTTTTTTTCTTTCTCTTATTTCTTTTTTAGCTCTGCCTATGATTCATAGAAAAGGAATGGTGAGGCATAAATTCAGTCTCAGAAAAGAGTGCAGATATGTTGGCCACAAAACCGATCAGTAAAAGGATGCATGTGCAGAAACCTCAGGAAGCTCTGAGATTATTAAAAATATTTTCTAATTGTCATTAAATCCCCTCCAAAATAGGAAAACCAATGGAGAATTGGGCCTCCTTGCAAGCACTGTATGTGTAGCAGTAGCCAGATATTACTTATTCCTCTGTGTCATAACTTAATTGTTGTTCAAAAACTATTAAAACACACCAGTGAGCCACGCTGTTGCACTGGGACATGTTTTCCTTCATTATAACCGCCACGAACCCTTTGTTTATTTTAAGTCGGTCCCACATATGCTGCTGTAAATACTCACTAGGGCACTAAATCTAAAGGAAGGAATCTCTGAATGTGTGTGTGTGCGTGTGATCTGATTTACTTCATCCTTGGCGGGTATATTGCTAGAGGCCACAGTGAGTGCG
>VOQK01017733.1:2547-19116 GCA_015052645.1 Benitochromis conjunctus
GGAACTGGTTCTGCTGGACTGAAATCATTGGAGATTTGCATAAAAAAACACATTTTGTCTATTTTTAGTGTATAGCTTCATGCTTAAAGGTGTCACTTGCACATTTATTTTCAAAAAGCTGATAAATAATTTTTGAAGTTAAGCAGGTGAGGTTGACTTTGTGATTTAAAGCTCACGCACTTTGAGAAGTCTTAAGGATAAAAGAAGAATTTTAATTAAATTGAAGGTTAGTCTACCTTTACAGTGAGTGCAGTCTCGAGCTCTTTGCTCCTCATAATTCTTTGACTGTAGTTAAATTACTAAAGTAAATCTATTTTTTGCTTGGATTAGCTTCCTACATCAGACAGGAGCTCATCACACACCCATTATTATTATAACACTTTGAAATGTGAGCTGCGGCCCTGTGTGGGTGTGTGACTGTGGATGTGTGTAGCAGAGATTTTTAAAGAAAAATCTTGGTGTGTGTGTGTATGCTCGCGTCTGTGTGTGTGTGTGTGTGTACATGTGGGTGCGGCAGATGGATTTTCAATTTCATTTCCTATGTACACGCGCCGTCCACCAGGGCAGTAGATGAGATTGAGCCTTTACCGCTGGTTCTGAAATTGCGCTGGTCTGGCTGGACTCACAGCTCCATTTAAATGCATTAAAGCAGGAGGAAAGTGGCTCGTACATCAAGGGTTTTGACATGTGGCAGTAAGACAGCCATCGGCTCTGGGGACGATTGGCATTTGACATACTAGAATCTCAGGAACATCCATTACAAGGTGCTGTATACACAAGTTAACTGATGACTAGGTCAAACCTTAGATTAACAATAGGAAAGGGAGAGCTGTTGTGGGTGAGGGTTTTTTGTTAAACCCGCTTCTCTTATATTATTTCTTTGAAACTGTGTGTCAAGTGGCTATTGATCTTTATCGCTTGACAAGTGCTTAAAGCTATGAATTAGCTATTCCCATCTCCGGTCACGAGCGCCGTCAAAACAGAAGTTTGAAGTTGTTATGGGTGACGGGTAGCTGACACGATGCGTTGACAGGTGCAGGTGGTAATGATGATGTAAAAAAAACACCGCCCATTTACACCGGGTCCTAACTACACATATACATGCTTTTTTATCAGCTGTGGGTTAGCAACTGGCTGTGAGGCAGGACTTGTAGCGATTATGAGTGTGCTCAGGATTTTTAGCTAAGATCAGAATAACTAAAGGTAAAAAAAGTAAACGAGACGCGTGCTGAGGTAAAACTGCACCTTCGCATCTGCGTTTCATGACGTCAATCATAACGTTGTGTATTAAGAGATTTCTGCATCCACCCAATGCAAATTCTTTGTAAGAATAAATAAGTAAATAAATATTCAAGGACAAACCCATCTGATCTGCACTTAAATAACTCATATTTTTCAGAGGTAGAACAGAAGACGAGCCCTACAGAACGGCTGTACAGGAAGTAAGGCGTTTCAGTGAATGCGACATGTAAACTCTGGCAAATGACAACCTAACAGCACGGTGGAGGCAGGAGAGCATCAACACAGGGTGTATGTGCGATGTTTGTGTGCGTGTGAGAGAGATGGACAGAGAAAAATGAGATGGAATTCCAACCGGAGTTTGCCCATAGGCGCATATGCAGGGTTATTCATCACAACTACAGCAACACAAAATAGAGGCACTGTCTTTGGCACTGTGGAATGTGACCAACTGTTGCTGGACACAGGAAACTCTTTAGCTTTGGAAACTCTTTGAATGGCTATGTATATGTGTGACCTTAAAGATGAACGTTTGCCATTGTGTAGCTGGCGTCCCTCGGGGCAGACACTTTCAGAAACACGCGTGTTTCTCAGCATTGCCTTGGATTGTTAGGCGGTCTTCTTGGTTTCCATGCAGTTTGATTTGATCCATTTGCAGTGTGTTCATTTCCCACATCTTCTTTATTTGCGTAGAAAAAAATATCCAGAAAAGTTAAATGTGCAGTATCAAAAGCAGCATCAAAGACACTGAACACTTAAGGATACAAATGAAACCCTGCAGCCTAAAAACAGTGAGTAACATTTTGCTTGCTTTGTTTTTCCGAGTAAAGATAACCGTCTGTGGAGCTACATCCTACCTTTGGCCGTATCGCTATTATCTGCAGCATCTCTCCTCTCAGGCTGCGCTCCTGACTTGTTGCCACTTTTACGATGCATATTTGGATATCATCAGTTTTCCTACATTTTCTCTTTGTGGCCTTGCTCACGACTAACAGAACTCAGTTCATGCGGCTGATTAGCTGAATCACAGCTTTGACAAGGCGCCGTTTCATTTCCACTACAGCGTTATTGTGGTGTATGCACATCTCTGTGCACACTACCTCCACTTGTTATTTTGCTGCTTGTGTTAGAGTTGCACAACATTTATTAGATTTTTTTTAAATCTGTTCTTGTCTTGAGTTTATATCTGTTTATGAATGTGTAGCGACAGCACTGGTCAGGGAAGCAATAATGGCTACACTTCTCTGTTGTTACTGTGGTGATTATAAAAGCATGCCTTTGCTAAAAGGTCTGTGTAAACAGGTGCTGTTTTTCCCCGTGAAACAAAAAGCTTGGCTACCTGTGCAGAGTGACTGAGACAGAAACCTGCAGGGACTGTGGAAAAGGACATTACCATGAATGTGGACAGACTTCACAGCCAACAGAGTCTCATGACAAAATACAGCCACACATGGACAGAACAGGCAAATATTGAAACATTACACACTTGTTTAATGTCTCTCCTTCTCAATCTCTCTGTTTGTCTCTGTGCCCATTCCACCAGATGGTGTGTCTACCACCTCATGGTGAAGGGGGTGTGTGTGTGTGTGTGTGTGTGTGTGTGTGTGTGTGTGTGTGTGTGTGTGTGTGTGTGTGAGAGAGAGAGAGAGAGAGAGAGAGAGAGAGAGAGAGAGAGAGAGAGAGAGAGAGAGATAGCAAAAGGTCAGAAAATAGCACAGATTTAGGCAGTAGACCCTCACAGTTTTCTAATCTCCGAGTTGCCGGCAGCATATTTCCACAGAATACCAAATTGTTCTCTTTAGATTTTATTCAGTGAACTTCCCCAAGCCATTCATTTTCCAGCACTGCCATTTACAAACAGGGCTGCAGGTACAATTGGCACTGATATCCTGAACCATTATGTGATTTCTCTTTTCATAGTCAGTGAATAATGCCAGAGACTTGATACTCAGAGTTTCTCAAAGTATTTTGTGTGTCCTGATTTCGGTTTTGTCTCGGTCTTGTAGCATTTGCAGAATTATAGTTGAAGCATCTGGTGAAAAGTCGGGCGTACATTTGCACCTAGAAAACTCCAGACACCAAAGCAAATGAATTGCATGCAAGACTAGAATCATGTACACGCATACTTTACATTCACAAATGAATAGATTCAGTTCAGTCTAACAACTGTATTTTTATTGGATACAGTGTTTGCACTTCAAACCTTTTATAAAATAAAGATAGTATTCTCCGGCATCATCGATCTCCAGCTAGCTTTAGAAACATTCTTACCTGTTAAAAGTGGATGAACTGAATGAAGTGAACTTAAACTATTTATTGAACGTACTCTTAGATTTACCTGATTGTGATTTTCTATTTCTCTATCAACAGATAAGCATCCAGCCTTTCTTATTGAATCATTTATATTGCATTTTAAATAAAATGCCTCTTATCCACAAGCACTTTTACATTTTATCAATCCTAAATGGTCAAATAACCCAAGCGCCCATTAAAAGCAGTTGAATTTAGTTGATTTTTTTGTTAGTCTCATACAAACAGGAGTCCCTGACATGTGGGATGGATGTAAGTGTATTCCTGCAGTAATTAAACTTTTTAAGCAGTTGTACCAACATAACATTGATAACCTCTGTAATTAGTTTTGCGCTTCTCTCAGCTAATTTGACAGGTTCCCAACAGATGAAACTGGGATTCAGTGTCTTTGTGACACAACTGTCAGCAGTTCTTCACTACACTGTTTGCTACACTATGGATGTGGTTACAGTACATGTTGTGGTAAATATGCTGTTTTCTTGTGTATGTGAAGGCCGTTACAGAGCCAGAGTTACGCCAGAAAGAAAAGTTACAATGACTCATTTGTTAAACCGATAAACTGTTTATTGTCCAGCAAAAGTCGGGCGAGGTGAAAACAAGCACTGAAGGTCTGTTAGCCTGAAAGGGAACAAACACATGTATCCATCCAGTGCAAACATGTCTGTTGCTATAGCGCTACTGTCGCTCTGACACGCTCTTATTCACTCAAAGACTCACGTGTTGAGTCACACACATGCTCGAGCACCACTGTCTACCTGTGGTCTTGTGGGTCTGACTCTGTCATTGTGCACGAAGGGCAGACCCGAGCGCGGTGGGATCAATCATTCTCCAACACACACTGGCAGTGTAAAGCTTTGATAAAGAGTGTCGTTCACGGTGAAACCCCCATCAAGGACTTATTAAAGGCCCGACACTGTGATTAACGAGAGCACTGGCACCGCCAAGCTGGGCCGCTGCGGGGCTTAGATGCAGGGGGTAAGGAGATGAAAGGGTACCGTACAGGAGACAGGCTGAGTAATATAATCCTCACTCACACAAACATGTATGGATTCTCTAATGTATGGACTGCAACACAAACTTGTGTAAAGCGAGTCCGTTGCTGTTCTAGATAGTTTTGAATGACATTGCTTTTTTTGTTAATATCTAGTTAGATTATTTAAACCGTTACTGGTTATGGTGTTATATCACACATAAAAAGTCACAGGTCACATTGTGCACTCACCTCCAACGCTGTGTAAAAGCACACTAGGGTTGAACAGGGCAGGGTGGGTGTGCAGCAGTACGAGTGAACTCCAGAGAGAGTGCTGCATACTTGAGACGTCACATTTAGCCGGTGGTACGTAGAGAAAACAGCCAGGAGACGAGACATGCAGGGCCTTAAAGAGACAAAAAGTCAGTGACACACACTCTGATTTACTGCACTCAGGGAATAATAACTGTACCGTCTCATGCTCCAGGTACTGATGACAAGCAGAGCCAGTGAAAAAATAAACTAGGCTTGAAGATGCCAAGCCAATCCAGGTTATCTCATTTGCCGTCAGTGACTAAGATACAGAAGAAGCGTGAAGAAACCTGAGCGACAAGATGATTGAGAGCAATGAGAGCTAAATTAGAATGAGAAAAGCAGTAGGAAAGGGAGATTAGCTAAGAAAGGGGGGGGGCTGTGAAAGGAAAAAATCCTCCAGAAACAGATGGACCAATTGATGGTTCAGTGATCTGCATCACTGACTAATGCTGTGTCTGTCAGAGCAGAGGTGCTCTCCCATAATTTATATCCCTTAATATTCACAGCATTTCTTCACTACATCCAGCCACGGCTATATTTATCCTTGAAAGAGAGGCACTCAGCTACCCACCAGAAATCCTCTTTTCTTTTTACCCTTTGTGTGCCCTTCTCGTGCTTCCACCACAACAAGAAAAAAGATCTTGTCAGCATCTAGCTGCACAGGAACACAACTGGATGTGTGTCACCCACACTGAAAAATCTTATTTGTGCGTCTGCATTATGAGCTGTCCAGTTGTGCTGGCCTGCGGTGACGTGTTTAGTGGAAGCATGTTTACCTACATGTTCACTGATGTGTGCAGAGTGTCAGCTTCTCTCTCTGTGTTGGCTGCTTCATCAGGATGCACGAAACACGACAGGACCTGCATGGTTATCTGCACCTTTCACTTTCATCATGTACAGTATTGTGATTATATTTGTGTGAAGGAACTAGAGAAGCCTCTACCTGGACAGGTAGCCTCACATTTAACTCAAGAATACTTTGGTATAAATAGGAGTTTGTGGTCGACGCAATGATTGAAGGTAAAATACGCCCAAATCAGCATCCCCACACCTCTGTGCTTGACAGCTGGTGTGAGGCGTTTGTGCTGATATGCTGCATGTGTATTTGCTAATTGGGCCACTTTGCATTGGTGTTCCCCCGGATACGTGGAAGAGGATGGATGGATGGATGGATGGCTGCTTTGCATTATCTCCACTTTGGTCTCCTTTGGTTCTTGAAGATTTGGGCTTCAGATCCAACTTTGCAAACCTAAGCTTGTGTTCGTTTTAGAGAAGTGGCTTTCTGCTGACGACCCTTGCAAACAAGCTTTTCAGTCTTTTCTAATTATAATGTCATGAACGTAACGAACAGTTAGCATTTAAGGTACTGAGTCTGAGACGTGGCGCTTTTGCACTTTCCCTGAGAGTTGCACAGTCTGACATTGGAGTTATTTTTCTGTCCACTCCTGGGAAGATTGGCAGCTGTCTGGGTTTGTTTTCCATTTTTGAGTCATTTTTTTTCTCACTGTAGAATGATTGACTTCAAATTGTTTGACCTTATAACTCTTTCAAGATTGATGGGGGTTCATTTGGGTTAAATGACTCAATGTAGTATACATTTGTGAACATGCAAACGTGTGTTCACGAACATGTTGTCTTGAGCAAGTTGTCCGTCTCCCACTCTGGAGATTATTTATTTTTAGTCCTTCCTGGAATCATACGGCTCCATGCTTTGCAGGAAGTTGCTGAAAGCCACGCGGTTGCTTGTGAGCAGGGTGAAATGAGCTGTTCTATGAGTTATTGATGAGGCAGCCTTTGCATGAAGCTCCCATTCAGTGGATCAGCATGACTAAAGATGAGGGGCTGTCCATCCACTCTACCTGCAGCTATAACAATGCACAGGATGATGTTCCTACTATCAGGTGTTAGAGGACACTGTCAGTGAACATCCGTGAACTGGGGAAGTTTATTCTCAGTATGGAGGTCAATGTGGGGCTTTTATCCTTTGCTGTGATGATAAAATGATTTATTTCCCTTTTTCACCTACCAATAAAAAATCTTTTCTTTTCATATGTGAGACTCTGAGCTAAGTTTGAATGCACCGCTATTAATCAAGTTCTCCTAACTTTGTTCTTTTCTTTCAACAGAAATTAAATTAAAAGACTACAAAAGAAATTGCAAGATAAGATATGAGCTGTTAAAAAGAAAGCATTGAAGAGTTTCTCCTTCTCAAAAGGTCCGTTATCATCACTGTGTAACGTAAGCAGTGTATTCATTTTATGGTTGATCTGGTAGAGGAGTATTTTAACAATGATAATCCACTTCTCCTCTGAGCCGTGCAGGGATGGCATCATATTTTGGGGTATTTGACTTTAAATTACAATGTTCTGTGAATGCAGTGTTTTCACGAGCTAATCAAGAAGCACTTCTTTTAATGGTTAAATTAGCAAGTTTCTCAGATGACACAATTACACAGTAGAGTGGTTTTGAATTAATAAGACAAAACAAGATAAGCAGAGGTCAAATAAACAGAATGTGATTTTGCAGATTTGTCATTGGAAAAATAATAAGTACATACTGAAAACTTCAACCAACAGCTCACGGATTAAGAATGCATCATATATCTATATATATCTCTCTCTATATATATATATAGTCCATCAAACTGTTTTGCTGCTCACTCTTCTGATATAGGTGGACAAATATAAAGATGACAAGCATCTCTATCTCAGTCATCTTTCCTGCTCCATCCTTCACCACTATGGGACAAATCAGAGGTTATTGTGTGTCTACAACTCTGCTGTGATTGATCTGATCAATAACTCATATGTTCCCAGCTAGTTTTCAACTCAGCGCCTGAAGCTCCTGTGAGAAGACACGATAGTAACACGTTTGTGAAGTTTCTCAGAGAGGCTGTTTGTTCAGAGCATCTGAATCATAGCTGATTGACTGACAGCTGCTTTGCAGGTGTTTCCTACATGTGCGTCCTCACATCTGTGTGCAGAAATTGTCTTATGTGCACGTTTTGAAGCTGCCTGGCTGAAACCTTGGATGCATTTATCCAGGAAGGCGGAAAATTCGTAACAGCACGACGAGCTCTCAGACTCAGGGATTTTCTTTTGCTCGTCTGTCCTCAGTTCTGCGGCTCTGCCTTTGCCGTTATTGAGTGCAGTGTTACGGGAGAGATTGGGATGGAAGTCCGGCCTTCTGTGGGAGTTGTGCAAGCATGTGCATGATTGTGTTTTCCTACTTTTGTATGAACCCGTTTCCTCGTGTCCCAGACAGACAGAGGACAACAGATTGATCTTTGGTAGATCTTCTGTCCTCTTCTGTGTCAGACTGCTGAACTCTGCAGGAACAAAGAAGAAGGAGAAGACAAATAAGGGGGGACTGACTGCCCACAGGTGTGCCCAGGCTGAAAGGATGCCTTCTGATAAGGCAAGAGGATTAGCTGAGAGTCTTTTCCCTTCTGTGTGTATTCTGCCTTTGTGCAATATCATACTTTGGACATGGAACAAATTTACACGCGATACAGAGAGAGAGAATCTTACTCCAAGCAAAGCAAAGAAACAAACAGACTTTAGCACCAGCCTGCATTATGACTGAGGCTGGTGACAAATCAGCTCCAAAGGTACCGCATTAGTGTGGAACAGGATTTTGTCTTGTAACTAGTGGCTTACAAGAAGTCGTTTACAAAACTAACTGAGGAGTCGTGTGTGCATCCGGGCAATCAGGAAACTCTTGGAAAGTCATACTGTGTTGCAGCTCTTGCTCTTTTTTTAGGACCATTCACCCACCTTTACTAACATGCACAAACATATGCAGAAATTGTGCTAATGAAGACTTTACGCAAATATTTTTATATAGGAATTTGTTCATACTTTACAAATTGTGTACAAACAAATGATGACTTTTAAATATGAGTAATATCACTACTAGCACACTTCCACTTAGATCAAAGCCACAGTTTTCGAGTGCACCACAATCTAGAAAAACTCTCAGAATTTCAAATATATTCTAAATATACTAAAATGTTGGAAAGAAAGAAAGTGAAACTAAATGCTAAAGAAGTATAGGCCTGAAACTTTTAATGTAGTATTCCAGTCTTCCTAATCTTCATTAAGACTGGGGCAATTAGGATTCTGTAGGTCTGTGTGGGTTCGCAGTCATGCCGGTCATGATAGTCTAAGTCTTTCCAAGCTCCTTATGACTCTGCTAAAACATGGAGGTTAGCATGTTTCCCTACACAGAGACATGGGGGTTTGCACAAGCCTGCTGGCTCAGAATGACTCTGATTCACTAACGTAAGAGCAAAATAGGCTGATGCACACGTTTCATAAATGTCTGTAATTTTGTGTATGCACTTGTTTTGTGCACAGGGTAAGAGCGTTTCCCTGACATTTAATATTTGCAGAGCTATTAAACAGTTTTGGATGTGTCCAGAAAATGGAAAAGCTTAGATGGTTTGCCTTACAGTGGGGAAAAAGGTTTCTCTCTCACAGCATGTGTGTAGAAAACAAAGCTGATTTTCTATTCTAACCTTTTAAGTGTTTAAAACTTTCCGTCTGTTTTATCTTTAGCTGTATTTAAGTGATGTACACTCAGACGCTCAGTCAGTCTTTATCCCATTTCCTGTTAACGCCATACAAGCAGCACTTCCTGTCACTTACTATCGCTTCCTTCTGCTCGAGCTCAGTGCAGCCTCAGTGACTATCTGCTGATATTCACTTAACTTGGCGAGGAATAATTACCTGCCATTTCCCAACCTATTTGTGTTAGATATCGGACACCTTGTTTTGAAATGCCTATAGCAATTTTGCTAATTAAGCCATGCATTATTACATTAATTGGTTCTGATTAAGTGGCTAATTAATGGATGCCACATTAGTCAAGCGTAGCCCCAGCAGAGGGTGGAGTTGATGTTAGAGTTCACAGATGCAAATGGAGACATCAAGAAATTAGAATAAATGAGTTTGTTTGTGAGACTGAGAAAGAAAATACAAGGGCAGCCAAGCATTAAATTCAATTGAGTAGAGCCTGTCGATGGCAGGGCAGGAGGCCATTTATTCCAGTACACTCCTATAGGATCTTTGTCACCACTGAACTTGATGAATGAGAAGCTGAGAGATGAGGACAGAGAGAAGATGAGAAAACAAGTAATGCGGGAAGAGAAAAAGAAAGTTTCAAAAGAAAGAAAAAGAGATTTCCAGATCTCTTTGAACAAGCAGCTGGCAGGATGAAGTACAGTCACTGTTTTCCAACTAGCTTTTATCTTTGTGTTAAATACATGCAGAGATGTATTACATATAACAGTAACACAAGAAAGCCTTGGTACAAATGTGTCTAATTCCATAATGAAGTATTAAAACCGCAGCCATCCTTTAAAGTTGTGTTAAGAACACGTATCGACTGGCAGCAGCAGCTCGTAAGCAAAGTAGGTACTGCTGAGTGTGACAGTGTGCAGCAGGCTTTTCTGTGTGAACATGTGAGACTGACTATTATAGAAAAAAAGCCTTTTTATTCACTTGTCACTGTAGCACTTTTGCTTTTCACGTTTCACTTGTAAAACTATGTGAGTGGTTTTCTTTTCGTTAATCTTCATGTGCACTCATTTATAGTTTTAATCTCAAGCAACTTGGCAACGTAGCATACACACATACATAAGCCATCATATCTATAGTAATGTAGTTGCATTCATATGGTTAGCTACACCAGCTGTAATCCGTCTTAATCTTCTGCTGCTTACTTCATTTTATTCCCCGTTGTCTGATTGACTTGAGGGCAGCTGAGGCTGCTATCGAGGAGCGAAGTGTAGCTCTGCACTGTAGAGTGACGGTCCTGTGTAGAGATTAAACCCCCCCGGGACTACTGAAAAGTCAAAAAACATGATCTGTGATTTCAATTTAAAAAAATCTGCTTCTGATAAAGATTCATTCAAGTCAAATCACTGAACAACATGTCTGTGAGTGAATAAGCCAAGCAACGCCGCTGTGGAGATGTTAGCCCACGCTGCAGTGTTAGCAGTAATCTTCTGGTTTAACTTCTTGACCTTCACAATTACACATGTGAGCAAAGACCTGGAGCATAAGATGTAATCGATCTGCACCATATTTGATGTGTTGTTTCTCTCAGATGCTCTACATTTCCATGAAATTCAGTTTGGTGGTTTCTGAGTAACGTTTCTGACAGACCCATAAACATCATCAGTCAAAACAATGATTCAAAGACTTTTTCTTTAAAACATTTGTCGTTTCAAAGAAACATTAATGCTTTTGCTTGTCAGTGTCAGTCTGCTGCGCTCACTGGCATTATGTTTCGGTGTTGTCTGTTTTTCTGTGCATCTCTCCATTTTAGCTTTTACGAGTGAAACATCTCTAAAACTCCGACTTGAGCCGACTTCTTTAAATTTGGCACGTGAGCGCTTGGACTGAAGAATGCACTGGCTGGATTTTCTGGCCAAAGGTTGAAATCACTTTGACCTTGCAAAATAAAATGTATTTACAAATGTTAATTTGAAACAAAAATTAAAGCTAATATTTAAAATGATGAAGAATGATATTTCATATCTAACAGTGTTAAAGGCCAACTCAGCTCTGACCAGTATTCAGTGAAGCAGAAGTTGAGATTTTGTCCATATTTCTAAGTTGAATATATTTGTAATAGTAATCTTGGGGGTGTTGATTGTAGAGATTGCATCGATCTTTTCTGCAGCTTGACTGAAGATGTGTGTGAAGCATTGTTTGTACTACGTCTTCTCTAGTGGAAGCAGTTTTCACTGTCATAGTGTTCAGAATTAGCCAAAGATGTGAACGCATAAAAGGACTTTGTTTTTCCCAAAGTTTCCATGTTACATATTCAGGGAGGTGAGGAGTAAAGCCAGTTTGTGTCTCCGATGCTGCTGCAGGCAGAGAGTAAGGTGCTGGATCTATTACACATACACATCAAACACCCTGTTTTTTGTGACAACTGGTTTATTCAGTTGTTCAGATACGTATTTTAGACGCAGCTGGAGTCAAGCAGCTCCTGTACTGCGTACGTGTTTCCAGAACAACAAATCCAAGAGTGACCTTTGGAACAAAAAATCAAAGATGCACTTCGGTCCAAATGAAATAAGACGAGCAATAATGTAGAGACGGAGAAGAAGCGCTAACAGTACAGGAAAGCAAAACGAAGCAGTAGAAGGAGGCTAAAATGCAGAAGTGACTTCATTTGTCTGCACCAAAGACAAATGTCGCTCAGACCGAGTCAGAGTGTCAGAAAGCACAAAGAGATGTAGACAAAAGGAGAAGGTGAGCAAATATGATGAGACAAAGCTCGAGCGATTAGAAAAATGACCACAGCGATAAATTGTGCAGTGAAATTGTTCGTGTAGTCTTTTCATACCACTAAACACGAATACCAAAAAATACAGCCTTTTTTAATCATTCATTTTTCTCTATTTTCTTGGTGACGTGTGGAGGATGAGTTCAGTAATCACACAGCCTGAGGACACAAACAGCGCCAAACGGTGACGGTTCAGCAGCAGATACCGCCGTATCACTTGCCAGACGGCGGTGGAGAGGGCGGGTCTTGTCTTTCAGTATCCTTTGGGTCGAGCAGGAACACCTCACACCTCGTGATGTTCTGGACAGTTTTACTCGGCCGTTGTTGAGCCTGTGGGCCGCAGCTAAGCATGTTTTCCATTCCCACAGAGTAGCCAGGTTTAAAACGTGCTTTCTGTTTCAACCTTTTATAAACTCGCTTATCGTTTACACGTCTTATTAAAACAAAGGCAAAGCATGATATGCTTATATCTTATGTTTTCTTTAAAAATGTATTCTACTTTTGGATTTCCAGACACTCGGGGGAGATTAAATGAAAGCTGCTATTGAAAATCTGGATGCAGGAGAAACTTGGGCAGGTGCAGCCAATGCACCACCCTGCTCGGTTATATCCTTCCCTTCTACCATCTGCTTTCCTGTTTCTTCATTCATTTACTTTTTACGTTTAGTATTCTCTTTTAAGCTTTAGCAGGCACTGTTTTCCACTCCCAACAGGACTTCGACAGGCTTCATTATACAGCATTATTGATGGCAAGTTTGCTCATCTACGCAGTGCCATTAAATCGGCGTCTTTTTTGTAGCGCTATGTATTAACGGCTTAATGTCTCCACATAAATTACCTGACAAAGACTTTGACGCGAAAAATAAAAAATAAAAGAATCATGTGCCAGGGTTCTGGAGGAAAAGACATTTTCAAGTACAGAAGGCTCCATCAGCAGCGCAGTAATAGGCTAAAAGTCATTAACATAACATTAATTCCTTTATTAGGGATATTGGAAACAAATAGCTTTTCTGACTCGGAGCCAATCCACTGCTGTACGTGAGAGGGAAAATCAGCTTACACTCAAGTATAATGCTTGTCGAAGGCTTAGAAGCAGCGAAGCCGCCGCTCTCTCTCCTGCCTCGCTTTGTTTTCGCTGTTTTCTTCGTTCTCAGTGTGGCCCCCACTCCCACTTCCCCTTTGTACTTCTTGCTGACTTTTGCTCCCGTTCTTAGCCGCCTCTGTCTTCCTTTCTCTCCCTCTGTCAAGACTTGATTGTGCTGTGAAGGCCGTGATTGTGTGTCTGTGTGTAATTAGCTGTTTGAATGAAGGGCAAGTTAATGAGATCAACTTCAGCTGTCCCTACATGGGACTAGCTCTGACAGATAGCAGAATTGTTAGGCTGTGTCTGAGTGTGTGTGTGTCTGCGTGTCATATTGCCCCCTGGCTTCCCGCACACTTGTGCACCCACAGGCTTGCACTGCATGTGAAGCTGTTACACCACCTTTATCCAGCATAGAAACGTTTGTTTTAACTCAGCAAGTGTGTTTGTTTCAAACATATTTCAAATTCTTCATTTGAAATATGTTTGTTTGAAAGTCATTTGGAAACATTTGGTTTTTGAAAAGCAGACTCACAAAAACACAGCTCCACATGCTGAAGAGTGATGTTGCCCTGCAAACAGACCCATCTACGTTTCTATACGTGTCCCCATCTGCAGGACTGCACCGTCTGAGTAAAGTTACCAAGGCCTATCGCTTTTTCTAATAGTTAGAAAATCCATTTTAATTTGAAAAGCTATTGCATTTTCACATTTTGGATTGATGCCCATTCATAATTCATGATTTCATTTACCCATATCTGTATTCAGTTCAGTCAGTCTGATGTGCTCTGAGACTTCACAGGTGAGAGACCTTGATCGGAGGGTAAACCCTCCCAGGGGGTTGTTTGGAGGGATGGGCTGTGCATGGTTGCCTGCAGTTAGATAGATAATTTGATGAAAGTAGAGCCTCCGCATAGCTTTTCGATTCTGGATTCATACCAAAGTGTTGGCATAAACAGCTCCCATAGCAGTTTCATTTTGTGGGCCTTGAGGGTGTAAGCTCCAAAACTCAAGCAAAAACACTTTAACAAAGCCTTTCTCTACATGATTCAGAATTATTCAATTTCAAGCCCAGCTTGGCGAGCTTGTTTATTTTCTCTAATTATTCATGCTGTATATGAGGAAACTTTAGGGGTTTTCTCACACTGATGTCACTCTGAGATCCTGCACACACAGTGATGGTGGAAGCTAACTGTCTGACAAGGATGGTCGACCCGTTTGGACCGTTATCTTCATCCAGTCTCTCGTGTTCGCCTGGCTGCCGGTCTTTTCGTCCAACTCGTTACAAGCTGGGTCTCATTTTTGGTTTCGTGTGAAGCGACTCGAGAAATGTTATCTCAAATTATGGAAGTCTGTTCAATACAATGGTCATTTACAATGGCCATTTGGGGCTCAATAATTTATGATAATAGGTTTTCACATTTTAAACCTGGATTATCCTCTGCTCGCTCGTGTTACCTGCGCTGCGTGATCACTAGAAGACGTCGACATTTGTTACCAGAGCTCAGCAATGAACCTGGAAAGCACAACGTTATAATTGCTGGGATAATTGTTTGGAGGACCATTTCATTCCAAAGCACTTCATGAACTGGCACGCTGAGGATGTCCAACTCTCTGTCAGAGGTTTATAATCATCATTGTCACAGAAGCACTGAGCTGCACCGACTCCTGCTGTGTTGTGCGAATGAGTTGAAGGTGCGACTGAATGACACACAGAGGAGTGTGACTGTCCTAGTTTTGTGTTTCCTGTGGTTTCTGCCGGTCGAGTATTCGGAGGGTTCTTTGATTGAACAATGGCTCACGATCTTTATCTTTGTCAGAAACACAGACCTCGGCTGTGCTTGCTCTAACAGGCCTCCATGAATAGTCAGATTACCCATGCAGCTCAGATGGTGCAGCCGGTCCAGACTGGCATTACAGGGGGTTGCCATACTCTGTGCACCACTACACCCTAACATGATTTTTTACTCACATCTTTTAGCATTCATTTCTAACACTATTTATTCTTTGTGCCACCACACACGTCCGCCTAACATTACCAAACCAGTTCTTACGCCCTTGATTATTACCCATCCACACGGTCGCTCCTCAGGCAATAGCTCTTTTTTTACCTGTCTGTGAACACACCTGATCACTTGCGTTTGACATTATTGTTTGTCTCAAGACCTTTACACCTATGAGTGCAAAATTCAAGCACACACTCTTCACACCAATGGCGGAATTTCTTTTCCTAACCAAGCTCAATGTTTCCAGTGCAAATGAACACATTTGATCAATCAGATCACTGCATTTAGCAACAAGTGCGCTCATAGTTCAAAATGTGCATCGGTACGGATATACAAATAGCAAAATATTACTATTTTACTTCAGAGACACACAGTGTTACCAACAAACAGCTTCACCCCAATTCTTTGACTCCTGAGGCCTCCAGAGTTACTCAGTAGTTACTTCACAAAACCTTTTTATTCCTTCACAATCACGTATGCAGCTTCTAGAAGGGAGATATACATAGCCTGGCAACTCTCTGCAGCAGTTTTATACAACAACCCCCCAGTTGTAAAACCCCCACACTGTGTTGCACCTAGAATACTGTGTGTGTGTGTGTGTGTGTGTGTGTGTGTGTGTGCGCGTGCGCGTGCGTGCGCGTGCGTGCGTGTGCATGTGCATGTGTCTCGGTGCACGTGACTCCCTGCCGGTCAGAAACCCCATCACCCCTCACCCAAGTTACACCAAACGTTTTTACCAAATATGGTTATCAGGCTTACAAACACTGAGACCCCCCACCCCAGGAAGTTTCCACTAAGGTATAGCTTCCTTTGTCCTGCTTACACAGTCCAAGGCGGGGAGGGTCTCCTGAAAATCTACTCCTAACTTTATGACACCTTTAGGCCTTTATCCTGGGCAGTGTCAGTGTGTCTAAAATACTCTACATTCTGTTTAACCCATTTCTAAATCCTACACTGAGCTACAAATATCTTCAACAGCGAGGTGCTCTGGGTCAGTTAGCTCCCTGAAGTCATTTCTCCGCCTCCTCAGACGTGGTTCCGACTCTGCCAACAGGAACTCAAACTGCCCACTGACATCCTGACATACGTACAAAAGCAGCCGTTCTACGGCTTCAAATCCTGGATCGAACCACAGAACGATCCCCGCCGCTGCGTTCTCCTGAGATTTAGATGAACCCAGAATCGCTGCTTCTTCCTTTTGTTGTTCGAAACATCAGGACCTGCTCATCATTGCTTGATGTCGACTTCATTTAGTTTTTGGCACGTATACATTACACGACAAGTTCTGATCTAAAAGGTTTGTAATGTAGCACTCCTTTTTGCAACATGCTTGGTGTGTAATGCCC
>VOQK01017741.1:2584-12872 GCA_015052645.1 Benitochromis conjunctus
GCTCCACGCTGCGCCTCCTCCCCCCGCTGTTGGACACCAATTCTTCACAGACAGCAAGACCCCCCCTGCACACCCCGCCCTCCACTTGTACCCACACATCCACGGCCACTTGCCCCTACACAACTTCTCCCGACCCCTCCTGCACCCCACACTCTACCCGCCAAGCCCACCTCTCACACACAACAAGGTGAGGATAACAGTTGTTTAGAGGTATACGTAAGTTGTATTCTTCCAATCAGTATGTAGAATTCTAGCAGTGAGAGTCTCTTTAAGGGGAAAATTGATTCATTTCCTTATCACTGGGGATTTTTTTTAAGGTTCCAAGAACAATGCTAAGATTAGTTGTACTCTAGTTTCATTTAGTGTCACTGCAGTTCTTTTTTTCTGCCACAAGAGGCCAGACTGAACCCAAACTGGGGGGGGGAGGGGAAGAAAAGAGAACAGCGCAGTCCTGAACTTTGTGTGCCAAACTCAAACCTGTTCATTTCATTATCCCCCTACTAATCACATTTTTTTCCACCTTAAGCCTCTGCCCCCCAACCCTATATCAAACCACTCAGCAGCCAAGCAGCCAGCCTTCAGTGCATCTTTACCAGAGCATGTATACCAGAACTGCTTCGGCGGTGCGGGTGGTGCAGGTGACTGGAACAGCTCTCTGCAGTGCCTCTCGCTCAAGTTTGAGAATTTATGGGATGCTGCTGTGATGAAGAGCTGGAATCCGTCTGTGCTGTTGCCCGAATCGCTTCCAGGTGAGCCGCCCTGGCACGGCACAAATCACCAATCACGTTGAAATCATTAAAAACAATCTTGAAGACTATGTCTTTCCTTACGTTCTGTCTTAACCCAACAGGTGATATGCTTGGACCACCCCTTGCTGATGTCCCCCTCCCTCCAACATCATCTATTTGCCCCCAAGGGGAACATCCCTCACTGCCCACGCCTCTGCCCCCTTCCTCGTCCTCTTCCTTGTCATCATCTTTGTCTTCGTCGTCCTCGTCCTCATGCTCCTCTTCAGAAGCCAAAGAGCAGAAGAAGACCGGCGCCAAGAAGAAGTGTCTCTACAATTTCCAGGATGCCTTCATGGAGACGAATCGAGTGGTGATGGCCACCTCCGCCTCCACGTCCTCAGTGTCCTGCACTGCTACCACTGTCCAGTCAAGTAATAACCCACCCATCCACCTAGCATCTAAAAGACCCAACTCTTTAGGTAATATAGGAAGTAGGAGTAGTGGTTAGGTTTGTACTGATGGGGCTTTTTGTTATTAAAATGATGGGCCACTCAAACAATTTAACAGTTAAAGGGGACTCGTTGTGGTCATTTCCACCTCCATATTTTATTCTTGTACCCTAGCTCTGCATTGTTTATACATCAAAATATTTTTGGGTGCAGCCCCTCGGTTCATCCTTTGTTTGAAACAAACCATTTTAGCTTCCTCTCTTTAAACCACCTTTCTTTGGAGGCAGAGGCAAAAATAGAAGAAACTGAGCATTTAGGGGTCTGAAACCAGTTTTTGACTCGTGGGGAAACTATCAGTATACAGTACAATGTTTAGGCAGGTGAGGAAAAAATGCTGTAAACAAAGAATGCTTTCAAAAATGGAAGTGGTAATCGTTTATTTTCATCAATTAACAAAATGAAGAAAAGAGAAATCTAAATCAAATCAGTATTTTGTGTGACCACCCTTTACCTTCAAAACAGCATCAATTCTTCATGTAATCCCAGACACACACGATGATGTTGCGATCAGGGTTCTGTGGGGGCCATGCCATCACTTCCAGTACTTATTGTCTTTTTCTTGACGCTGAAGATGGTTCTTAATGACTTTGGCTGTAGGTTTGGAGTCGTTGTCCCGCTGCAGAATACATTTGGAGCCAATAAACAATCATTTATATTTCTGAAAGCATTCTTTGTTTTTACAGCATTTATTTCACACCTGCGTAAAACGTTTGCACAGTACTGTATATAATAATCATCCTCTGTTGTATTTAACAAATTGATAATAAGTCCCCTTTAAAATGTAGATGTGGCACCCAGTTTTAATCCCATAGGAATTATCGCTGTTACTGATAGGACTTAATGTAGTTAGCTTTCATAATAGCTTCTATTCAGCAGGATAATTATTCATTTTCTCTATTATAGTAGTTATTTGGTATTTATTACCTCCTTGACCTTTTCTAAATATCAAGGCATATGGGAAGGATGCCTGGTATTTTATATTTTTCTCAGTGTTAACTGTAGCAAGCATGTATTACTATGCATGGTTTGCTACCGTGTCTATGCTTGAATGCACAGTTAAGAATTTTCTTATGTCCACACATTCAACAATTACTCCAGATAATCTTATGAAAGTGTTTTTAATAAATAAATAGTGCATTGGTTGTAGTGAAATAGATGATGGTGCTTGATATATACAGTAGAAATGATCAAATATAAATATCAGCATTATCACTAATATTCAAAATGGTGAGGAAAAATAAAAAATAACTGAGGTCGTCAAGCAGAAACTACATGCTGCGCTGGTTTAGAAGAGGTGGTGTTGATGTGCGAAGTGTGCGTCAGCAACACTTGGCTTGTTTGTTTTCCAGTCTGGAAGCTCTGAACACGATCATGTTGTTTTTGATGATGTGGGGTTTTTTTCTTTTGTTTATTTTGCTAATGTAAATATTGTAATTCTGGCCATTTTCCTCCTTTCTAGATGACGTATTTCACAATCTAGGTAAAGAGGACCACAGGCAACCCACTCCAACCACCCCTAGAAATGGCTCCACAGGACTTACCTCCCTCCCTCCTCTCTCGGGGCCTCCACTCCCCCCGGCACCCACCACACACCTTCCAACAATAGGATCACAACCCTTTCCAAAGATGGCCACTCCAGCCCCAGACTTTGCAGACTCCCACCAGGGTCTTTGCCTCCCACCCGCAGAACCTCCGGCCACCTCAATGGATGGTCCCATCAGTGCCCCACCCAGCGTCTGCAGGCAAGTTTGCTGTCTGATTTCACATGTGATTTATCTTTTTTCTGTCGCAGGGGAAAAAAGGGGAAAAAAAGACGGCAATCCGAACTGAAGAAATTTAAAGTACTGAAACATTAAAACATTTATTTCAGTGATCCTGACTGTGAAGGCCATCGCTGTGAAGGGAATGGGGCGTACGAGCATCCGCCATATGATGGAGAGGAGAGTCAGGACGAGGACAGCTGCTCGGAGCACAGCTCTTCCACCTCCACATCCACCAACCAGAAAGAAGGAAAGTACTGTGACTGCTGCTACTGCGAATTCTTCGGACATGGCGGGGTAAGACGTGCACGTTTATGCAAACACATTGACCTCAGATAAACATGTTGTTGGTGGGTTTTTTTTGTTTGTTTGTTTTTTCCCAAATTATTCATTTATTTTTATTTTCCTCCTTTTATTCACAGCCCCCAGCTGCTCCTACCAGTCGAAACTATGCAGAAATGCGGGAGAAGCTTCGCTTACGTCTGACAAAACGCAAAGAGGAACAGCCGAAGCGCGAGGAACAGCAGCCGATGATAGAAAGAGATGGAGGGGTGGAGGACCACAGGCGGGTGGAGGACCTGTTGCAGTTCATCAACAGCGCTGACAGTAAACCTGCTTCCAGTTCTAAGGCAGCAAAACGAGCAAGGCACAAACAAAAGAAGGTAACTAACTCCCTGCTGATCAGACCAGAGGCCTTTTTGAAATGAACACACAGCCTCCAGTATCTTGTTAAAACCACTTTCCTAGAATACTTGGAAATATAGTAACTCAGTGGTCTTTTTATTTATTTTTTTTAACGAGTCAGAGTTGTCAGTACACTAATAGTAAACGTCTGTGTGCTACAGATGGAGGAGAAGGCTCGTCTGGAGGCGGAGGCCCGCGAAAGGGAGGAGCAGCAGTTGTTGGAGGAACAGCAACGGCGACAGAGGCAGGAAGAGGAAGAGGCGCTTCAAAAAGAACTGCTCCGACTGCAGGAGCTGCAGCAACATCGTGCTGCCAAAAAGAAAAAGAAAGAGAAAGCTAAGGAAAACACCGCTCCCCCTCAGAACAACCCACAGCCCCTTAAACAGACAGCTCAGAACGTCTTAGATAATCTTCAGAATGGAAAGTCACAGCTGCTTCAAACTCTCATCCGCCTCCCTGACCAGACGGAACCCAGGTTTGGGTCACTCCCCCGGCCCCATTTACAGCACAGCCCAAATTGCGCTGCTGAAAAGGGGTTTACCACTGAGACCAACTTCCCCAATTCTTCATCGGACCTCCTCAACGGCACCTCCTCTCTACTCGAGGTCAGCAGTAAATCTAAGGGTAAGCAGTCTGCTAAAGTGCCCACCTCTGAGGCTGCAAAGAAAGCCCCAGAGTTACCCAAGAGTGCCGATGCGCCTGTAAAGCTCGCTAATGGCGCTGTCACTACAACAGACACCAAAGCAATGCGAACTAGGCCCGCTGAAGCCCTCGCTCCTCTCCCAACCAGTGAACCCCAGAGGGAGGAAAGGAGCAATAACAGAAGTGCCAGCGGTAAAAGGCAGCAACACCAACCTCTAGCACAAACAAAGGAAGACAGGATAAGCCCCCCTGTGTCAAACCCCTCTCCGTCTCCCCCTCCCATCTCCCAGTCCGAACAGACCCAGCAGAACGGCAAACCTCCGACCGCAGAGTCCCCACAGCCCAAAGGCAAGACCAAGAAGAGCAAGAAGAAGAAGGCGGACAAGATGAACAGCTCGATAGGTACGTTTTAATTTTCTGTGTGTACAAGTCTGGACTACTCTGTCCTGCTGCTAAAGTCGGAACAACAATGTATTCTGTTTCTGGACGATATTGCATTGTTGTCCTCATTTGCCTCCTGGATGTTCTGTCATAAGCAAGGTTTGATCACCATGAGCAGGTGCTCGGGAGTATTTCTTAATCCAGCTTTGCTGAGATCCCAAACTCGGACGTGCTGTGAAACGTTCAAGCACCTTGGAAACATAATCCTGCCAGATTAGAACCAGGAAAATGTGTATGAGACCAGTGAGAGATGAATTTATCTGTGTGTCTATAAATGAAAATGTTTTCTTTTCATTGCAGATGATGTATTCCTGCCCAAAGACATCGACCTGGATAGCACTGAAATGGATGAAACCGAGAGGGAGGTGGAGTACTTCAAAAGGTGCGTGTGCTAAAGTAACTTGACCAAATTATGGAGGAACAGTACTGAAATGTGTTCTTCTCTACCTCAACGGGCTAATGTCAGCTTTCTTCCTTCTTTTCTCTCTTTTCCAGATTTTGCTTAGACTCTGCCCGGCAGACCCGTCAACGGCTATCCATCAACTGGTCAAACTTTAGCTTGAAGAAAGCTACGTTTGCTGCACATTGAGGGTGTTTAGTGAGTGACTGTCAGGACACAATCAGTACCTTAACAGCTATACAAACCCAACCCCGACTCTCTGCCTCCACTTATCCCTTTACTTCCACCCAACTGTTATCCTCCTGGAACTTCTCCCACTGTGCCCAAATCACACCCACGCTGCCTTGCTTTGTTCTTGTCACTGTGTGGTTCCAACACAGACCCATCTGGACTGATCCACCTGCAGAAATAAAAAGAAATGAAATGACACAGAATCACAAAATGCTACTCAACATCTGATTAATTTTTCTTGCCTGCTTGTGTGCTTCTAGTCTGAGTTGGGCATTTCTCTTGACTGAAAAGGAAAAAAGAAAAAAACAAAGCCATGGTCTGAAATTATTTTCTTATATTGGCTTACCTGTAGTCAAAAGATGCTTATCATTTCTGGATGGTTTCCTTTAAAAAGAAAAAAGAGAGACAATGGAAACTTTAAAAAAAGAGAAACAAAAAAAAAAGAGAAATGTAATGAATTAAAAGCTGTATTTGAGATATTGTGGCTTACTATCCCATCGTTTCCTGTTCCTAGCACGGCCTCTCATTCATATGATTGACAAGGGAGCTTGGTTAGCTGGTTTCCACTGTCCCGAACCCCCCCCCCCCCCCCACCAACTACTTCCACCTTATTTCACAGAAAGGAGGAAGCGTAATACTTGACATTGTTCTTTTTTTGGTTTTTAAGTTCTGTTTAACAAACTGTTCAGTAAACGTGTACCAGTTACAGTTCATGTTTTCTTTATTTTGACCTGTAGCCAGCTTGTATCAGAATACTTTAAGAATGAAATTGAAAAAGAACAATACTCACACTATCAGTTTGTTATAGAGTGTATATTGTATTAACACTAAAGCCAAACTGGCTACTTTTAACATATTGTTAAGTAATATTAAATCTTGTCTTTCTTTTTTGAAAGATGGAATACAGTAGTATGGCAGGATTATGTGTCTTGTGTCACATCTTATTTCCTACATACGGTAAAAAAACAAACAAACAAAAAATGTCAAAAGACGTGCGAACATTTATAGAAATAGTTCATGAAATGTGAAGCTACTGTTAGCAGCCAGTTAGCTCAGTGTAAACAAGGAAGCAGCTTTGCCTCGCTGGGTCCAGCGGTTATAAAAATGCACCTGCCCGGTGAGTATAAATTTGTTTGGGACATACAGTCATAGTAGTGAGAACCGCACACCCTGACACTTCTAAGGTTTTATGTGTAAAAATAATAATAAATAAAACTGATTCTTAGTAGATCTGCAAATTACATAAATACAATCTCAGATGAACAACACGTTTCATAGCATCACTATTTTAACTCGATCTGAGCCAAAATGCCTGGAAGCCTGCATGTACACCGCAAACGATTCATGTCGTTATGTAACAGTTTTGGTCCACTCTTCATAATGTTGCTTCAGTTCATTCCAGCTGGTGGAAGTTTGTTTATGCACAGCTCTCTTAAGGTCCCACCACAAAAGTTTAATCAGGTTGAAGTTTGGGCTTTGACTTGGGTCCTTTCAACATCTTGAGCCTGAATCACCATCCCTCTGCCGCCATGCCTGACTTGGTATGAGGTGTTTGTGTTTATATGCTGTGTTTGGGTTTTTCCAAACATGTTGCTGTGCAATATAGCCAAACACCTCCATTTGACCTTGCCTGTCCAAACTATTTCATTAGTTTTGAAATCTTGTGATTTGTTTAGATGCAGCAGCTTTGAAACCCTAAGCTGTGCTGGCATGCTTTTTAGACAGAGGAGTCTTTTTCCTGACAACCCTTCCAAACAAGCCACATTTTTTTCTAATTACTTTATGTGCCATCATAAGGTAATGTCATGAACATTACCATTTAACACGTTAGCTGAGGTCTGTTAGCACGACTGAGATGTAGCTCCTGGATTTATTGCAGTTTCTCTGAACTTGGGGTGAATTTGTTATAACATCTACTCCTGGGAATACTCAACTGTCTTCTATGTTTTTATACTTGCAAATACTCTTTCTAGAACTAGATTATTTCCTGATACATAAAACATTACAATTTAAAGAGGGCATGGTTTTCGTCGGCCTTGACTGTAACTCCAACCATTCTCACAAATACTCAAACACATCTGTAAAATAATTTTACCATAACTGTGACCATATTTGGTCCATACAGGTAATCATTTAACACGATTTCAGGCTTGCTCGCTTAAGGTGAAAACACAATGGACCGTAAAGATAAGTTGGCTGCAAATTTTGGTTGACAGACTTAAAATTCACATAGCGAAAAAACACTACACAGCCAACTCCTTATAGTGTCTACTGTTACAACTAAGCAAACCAAGAAGATACACATTTTACCCAAAAGTCCCAGTGTCCTTAACTAAGCTGTAACTTTAAGTTCTCATGAATACGAGTAAAGCAGATGAAACTTCAGCCCCACAGCACGAAATGATCTCTCTAGCTTCTTGGTCATCAAGGTCGAGGTAGTCTTGAGCATTTAGAGAAAAAAAAGTCAACAAGACATACATTTGGTTCATGAACATCTCTCATAAACTAGAGGAGAAATCTTTTCCTCAAGTCTAACTCTTTTCAAGCACCAAAAACTAGCCCCAAACAGTTTTTGTACCAGGCTGTGCTTCTGATGTTTACACAATGACTCTTTTATTAGAGCAAACCTCAAGTTGCCATTCAAGAAACTTCTCGGTCTTTAAGTCTGAAGTCATTAGCCGTCTCCGGGTCCCAAAGTCAAACGAACACTGTGGCATCACTGAGAGTTACAAACTGTCTAAATTCTTTTATCTTTAATAAAATGATCAGTGTGGCTGCTCTACCAGGTGTAACAATTAAGTTTAAAATCCAGGCATCCATGAAATTTAACAGAATTAGAAGTTAGCAGGGAGTTAGCTCGCTAGTTTCTACCTAAACATAATACACCATGTTCAGACTGAGAGATTTCTGAAAAATTAAAACTTACAGCTCTGCTATCTCTTCTGACATAAATGAAGACGGAAAACTAAACAGGAGTGACGTTTGTAGGGTTACTGAAGTTGTGCTATAATGATATATAGCTATAAGAGTTTGATTTAATTTATTAAGGTCATTTTGTGCTAGCACATTTGTTTTAAAATATACTAGCACAAAATTTATCATGTTGACAATCAGAAGAAAAGAATTTGAATAAAACTATATATATATTTAGAGAATAAATAGGACTTTGGCTATGCTACTTTGGTGACTATTATGTAGCTAAAATTTCACTTGGCCCTTATATTTTTATTTAACAATAAACATAAAAGATACAAACTGTGGTAGGTGGGCGCCGACCTTTTCTTGGCTTCTGAAGTTGGGGCATGCCACAAAAACTTTGAAAACCACCTTGCTAACAAGAGGACTTTTGTCACCAGGTAGGTGGAGTAGCATTAGCAATTTAGCTACCATACTGACTGCTTGTGCATTATAATTAGCATTATGTCCTTCAGCTATGAGAAGGATTTTAATTTTGTTAGACATTGGAAAGCAAAGTTCACAAATTAACCCATTATTTATTACTTTTTAACTGTAGCTTTATATTTGACACTAATGAAAATAGACATTCCTTTTTTCTAATAGCACACTCAACAATTAGGGACATTTCTCAAATTTTTTTTTACAGCTAATGTAAATCATAAATCTCAAGATGACCATATCCAAATCTGGAATTGGTGAATCAGTTGTTCTTCTGCTAATCCAGGAATTTTACCCATTGTTGCCCTTCTGCCCGTCTGTGGCTGTGTTCAAAGTTGCAGGGTGAGTCACACCCTCATAAATGAGTTCCTTTTGGGAAATCCACAAACTTACAGTCATAATCAGTCTAACAGGGCTTTGTAACTGAGTCAAGTAGATCCCAAGGTTTACTTTCAGTTATGAGGTTCATAAAAAAGACAGCTGCCACCGGGCTACTTTGGACATTTACATGTAACTTCATTTTATATGTGCTCATCACAAAGTTGATTTGAGGCAATTATGAAATCAAGTACATTCCCCCGAGGTGAAGAGAGCATGAAATGAGGTCATGCTGAGGCTTATCTAGAAATAGATGAGTTAATACATAGTTTCCTTTTTTTTTCCTCTTTTATTTGTTATGAAAAAGACACATTTTTTTTGTAAAAGAACCAACTTGGACATAAACGGTCACTAAGCCTTTGCTTCTTTTAAATGGCCTCACTGAGTTTCAGGAACTGATCATGACTTTCAGTAACATTTATTATAGTTCCATGCTTGCCGATAAAGTAAACCGGGATGGATTTTCAAGCAGTGATGGTAAACGTTGGCGGTACAGTACATTCACAGGTTATATTTAGGATCAAATGGATAATGTGGAAGAGGAAGTGAGGTGCACTTGTGGTCATCACCGTGACTGCTTCCTCATAACTTTCCCATGAGTGACTGCTCCTTAAAACAAAGGAATTTCAGTATGAGCGCCGCCGTTGTGAATGAGAGCAGTGGGGGTAAATGCACTTCATACATAAGCAAAAAACGACTGGTTAGTGAGCACCACCAGATATGACTCAAAACTATTTCAGTTATGAATGACTGTCTGGCTGTTTGTAGCGCGGCCTCGCTCTCAGTCACCAGTGATGTAAGATCGGATCTACCACATTATGCAAATGCTGCGCAAAAGTACGCAAATGTACAGAAGGCAAAAACACCTAGAAAAATACGAGGTGCAAATGTAGGCCGTGATCTAAATAATATGAGAAAATGGTGCAGTGTGTGTTTTGATAAATGCAGAGATAAAGGCCACTTTTGCCAACATGTTTATGCAATTAATAAAAATAAATTAAAATCACGCGTGCAGGTAAAAATGACCTAAAATACAATTTACATGCTTTCCTTTACATGTCTCTCTCACTCTTTTTTTTTTTTTTTTTTTTAAAATACTTTTTTTTTTTTAACTTCTTT
>VOQK01017741.1:18469-36855 GCA_015052645.1 Benitochromis conjunctus
AAAAAATCTATATATGGTTATAAATCACTGGTTAGAGCTATAGGAAGAGACATCGACTGTGTACAACCTTCAGCATGTTTTTACCTCAGCTTGTCGGGCTGCCTTCAAGTCCCCTTCGTTCTTCTTCTGTTTTAGTTTGCATATTTCATTGAGTAAACTCTCCACCAAAGAGTTAGACGGACTGATGAGCACAGACTCCTTATCTCCCACCGTCATGTAGAGCCTCTCGTGTCTCCCCAGCCTGGCTTTTAAATCTGCAATAACACCGTCCTTTACACAGATCTGTCTGTTCAGAAGGTCTATTTCCTGCCGCGTCTCATGATACAGAGTATTAAGCACGCTATAACTCCGCATTTTGTCTCTGAGCACGTCGTTATCCGTGTTGTTTATACTGACGTTATCCATTGCGGGTTTTGTAGACTTTGACAGACGCACCAGTCTCTTAAAAATCCAGCATTTGACGCCTCTGCCTCGAGCCCCGTGTCTTTAGAAAAAGACCGACGTCGTCAATTGTCTCAAATTTGGCTCATCAGAGAATAATATCCCCCGAACCGTCTTCGGGGATTTCCTAGGGAACTTCCCCGCGGAGTTTTTTGAGCTTCGTCAAAAAAGAGCCATGCTTGTCTTCAAAAAGGTTCACTGTAGATATCCACAGGTAGAAGAAAAAACATTTTATAGCCTCTTGGCACAACTTGGTAAACAGAGAAACACATATTTTAAATGTAGCTAAAAGTTTTAACTAGGTCGCTGAAGGCTGAAAAAAAGAGAGCGAGACGATTGCTGCATTCATTTTACGTCGGAAAATCTATTACTCCTAGTTAGAGCAAACAAAAATTGAGTTATGTTAAAAAAAAATGTTACGGGTGTTATTAATGCCACCATTATTATAAGGATGCATAGCTTTGGTTTAGAAGGGGGCAAAAGGAATAGCTTACACTTAAGTCAACTTTATTTTATACAAACCAAATGCTGCTTGCTGTAGGTTTCTACAGAAAGTATAAACTATAATATTGAAAGGAATATCAGATTATACGAAATGAAAAACGCTAATTTCCCAGCGGTAGTTTACCGGGTTTTTACACATTCAGTCCCTTAAAGTCACATTAGGGCATTTACTCGTAGAGTGTCATAACAAATTCCCCATGCGCGCCAGTCATTTTTGTCAGGCTTTAATTTTTCCCACAGATTTAAATGCACCGCAAAGCATTGTCATTCAAAGATTTACGCAGTAAGGATCACACCAGTAACCGTGGTGCGGTATTAATTGCTGATTTTAGGATGTAGCGGGCTATGACTGAACATTGTCATCCCGTTTTTTTGCTTTTTTGCTTGTTTGTGTGCGTGTGTATGTGTGTGTTTTGTTCTGAAGTTTTGGGAAGTGACACAATGTCTCTTACTGTAGCAAATCAAGAATTTACCCCAGCTGTACTGTAAGCAGCACCAGTTCCTGGTGACCTCTTGATACTGCAAAATGGGAATACTCATGAATGAACGGATTATGATCTTTACTTTTCCTGTGTATTTACATAAAAAAGAACACCACTGATTCCAATTGGATTCATTATACTTGCTGTTGCAATTTGTAGCTGGCTTCATATTTATAAAATTTTGTATATAATACAGATGTACCACATGCTGCAGAATGATGGACAGATGTGCTTTTAACAATGAATGTGTGCTTTGGCTGTATAGGACCCCAGAACCTAGATATTTATGTGGAGGTAATAAATAAATACACCCAATAGAGTAAATGTATGAAGTAGCTCATTGTGGCTGTTCTTTGGCCTAGATGTACAGTGTGTGTGTAATCGTTTAGCTGAAACTGTTCCAAATTTACACGTGTAACCCTTTTCTCAGACATTTTATCCAAAATACACAGTAACTAGCATATATAGGTCACTCTTACTACGTTATAAAAACCGTGCTCCATTTAGGTTCATCGCTGGACTACAAGAAGGGTGTACTAAGCATTATCGGGTCAAAACGAAACTACTGTCTAGACAGTAGGAGTACCGAGTTAAAGACCAAGAGTCTTCATGAGTTGTATTGGCCGGTGGGGAGTCCCAGGTATTTCTGGGTCAAGTGAAGTTTAATGTCGTTTAATGTCACACGGCAGTCATGTGACACTTGTCACAATGGCAAGAAAAGAGGTGTAAAGTGTGTAAAAATTGTAGGAAGGTGGGAAGAAGTGTCAGGATGGAAACTGGTTCTGTCTATTAAAAAAACCTAATGCTGACCCGAATCATTTCACTTCCCTATGGCCTTCTAAAGCCCTCTTACAGTCGTATCCTAGCAACACCACCCCTTCTTATTGATGATTCACACCTTCATTCATGTGATTGGCAAGTCTCATGTGACAGTAAAATGTCTGGGACTTCCTGAAAGAGTCATCAGTTGACACCTTGTGAACAGGTGGCAAAACACCTTAAACACCATTCATGTTAAGTAGTACAGTAACTACTAGAATGGAAATATATAAACTTCAGACTTTCCGCTATGAAAAGAGGCCTTGTTAAGTACTTGTTGTAATGCTGAAACAGTAAGTCCATGGAAAACTAAGCACCAGCAGTTATAATAATCATGTAAGTGTTATGCCCCCATAACACTTACATGATAACACTTCAATGTTCAGTAATTAACTATATCTGTGGTCTGGTGCCTCTTTACAAAGTTAGTGCTTAAAGCTTCCTCAAACTGGGTGCAGCACTGACAAACATTCATTGTCGGCTAGAGTCTTGTGGCAATTTTGGACTTTGGACTAAGCTGTTCTTTTACAGGGTGGAATAATTGTTCAGCACACATTTGAATGGCTCAAAAAACACAAATTGAAAGTATAAGTTTGAATTTATTTTGGATTTTCTGTAATCCGCACAGGTTAACAATTAGATGTATAGGTTCAAATACATACATACATAGATATACCCCCACTAATATTTGGTTAAATGTCCCTTAGTAAGTTACACCTTGGTGCTTTTGGCAGCTATCAAAAAGCTTCTGGCATAATTCTGGCTGAATATTTGACCGCTCTTCTTGACAGAATTGCCAGAGTTAATCTAAATTGGTTGGCACAAACCTGGCTTTTAAGCAAAGTCCACAAATTTTCAATAGTGTTGAAGTCAGGGATTTGTCAAGATCATTCCAGAAGCTTAATGTTATCCTGCTTTATCCATTCAAAATCCATTTTTGATGTGTGTTTGGGACCATAGTCCTATAAGAACACCAAGTTGTGTCTAAGTTTCAACCATCTAGCTCTTGATTTGAGGGGAAGCTGTAGATTTGCAGGAAGTCCTCCTCTTTCATTATTGCATCCACTTTGTGCAATGTACCAGTACCACTGGCAGCAAAACAGCCCCAGAGCATGATGCTACCACCGCCATACTTGACAGCTGGTACAATGTTCTCAGATTTGAAAGCCTCACCTTTACTCCTCCAAACATACCTTTTATCACTGTGCCCAAATAACTCAGTCTTTGTCTCATCTGACTTGAAGGTCTCGATTTTGGAACAGTGGCAACGTAAAACTGGCTTCACTGTGGACAGTGACGCTGGTGTTCCAGCAGTTTCCACTTCATCACAGGCTTGAGCCTTAGTGAGTCCTGGTTTGTTCCTGATCTTAACCAATTTCCTTTCATCTAAGGGTGAGTCTTCTTCCAGACCTTGGCAAAGTGGTGACATACAAATAATTTGTACTTGTGTACAATTGTTTGAACTTGTGTACAGTCATTAAAGATGTATGCTGTGCAGTCATTCCACTATGGAAAAAGAATAATATTAAAAGCCCCAAACTGCCATAACATTCATGCCCATTATGAGTGTATGTTTCCCAGACCACGAATACCTGAACCCCACTTTCTAGTATCCATAGCATATATTTATAGTGTAAAATATTAATAAATTAGCATGAGGTCCCTTAGCTGTTATATAGATTCCTGAGAAGCTATTACATGTCTTCAATCCAGTCTATATTAATTTGTGTCATCATTAAACAAGAAGAGATAAGCTGGACCTGGGGCCTCCTTATAATGACATAAAGCTTTGATCATACCTTTGTCTTCCATTAGGTAGGCTGTAAAGCTTTCAGAGAGGAATAACAGATCACTAACCAGATAACTAACAGAACACCAATCACTAACCAGATCGGACAATAGAGAGCACTGACGGGGTCTGTGTACCTTATCATACGTTAACAATGTCCTTTATATGAAGCAAAATGATTTCTCTGACCTACATATTTCCTTCGGGTCCTTATTTTGTGCCTGTATTTATGTTTTTCCTCCTGGAAACATTGTCCTTTGTGCAAGACAGAAGCTTGAAGACAATGAGATGATTTACATTTTGGGGGCAATTTCAGGCTTTAGGCCTATTTAGTGAACTATGGCGCTTTAAGATTAATGCTAAGATAACCATGCTAACGGGCTGAGTTAGCATGGTTAAAAGACTAAAGGACACATTTTCTGATCTGACCCCAGTGAGACGAACTATTTCAAAGCTGTTAAGAATTCCACTTTTAAAAATATAACTTTAGGCTAAAAAGCACTAAAGTTTGCGGAAGGATTAGGGTAACTTTAGGGAAAGTAAAATCTGTTGTTTGTTGTAGTTACAGTATCTCTGCTCCTCTGCCCATATCATGATGCCGTTGAAGTTTTTTCCTTTCAACTCATGTTGTTTTTGAGTCACTTGCGGAAATAATTGACTCCAAGTCTTTAATTCCATCATGTTGACACAGGTATAATTTCACCATGTTCATTTCTATGTTTAAGTTTATGTTAACATTTAATAGTAAATGCTAAGCATGAATATAAAGCTGGGGCTTATGGGAATCTTGCTGCTTTTTCAAAAAACAACAAAAACAAAATCTGTACAGCGATTTGGTCACAAATCGGATTATTAATCAGAGTTTAACCCGGTGATATCACTAGATTATGAGGCAGAGGCTTTAAGCTGCTATTTTTAATAGCAATACAGTAGCTGGCATTCATCATAGATTGCAAATATAATTAAAAACCACAGAAAAGACATTAAAACAGTCAGACAGCTCTGGTGCATTTATAACAAGCGTTGGACAGATGGACCTCATGATTTCAGTGATAATGTCCTTTCATGTTAGATAAATACGAACAACTATTTTTAAAATCATTTCTTTCTTTCTTTCTTTCTTTTTTTTACCTGCAGCTGCAACCAGCTCTTCTTTGAAGAGTTTCAAGCGAGCTGCTGTAATTTCAAAGTCCCTTCAAAGTCATACACTCCAAGGAAGAAGCAGCAAAACTTCAGCATGGTGTTCAACTTAAGCTGAGCTGGAAGTTAAGTGGAGCATACAATCTGCTTCAAAAACGGCCTGAAGAGGTGTGAATTAAAGGAGAGGGACAGAGGACGAGAGCGGTGGTATTTAATTCACCCGGCAGTTCTTAATTGGATTTTTCTTTGATGTCCAATACCAGTCACCATGGGATGGAAAGAATGGGTTTCTCTTAAGGGAGATTTATTTTATAGGCGGTTAAGTGTTCCATATTTCCTTATTAACTGGAGACTGGAAGTGCAATTACTTCAAGAGACAACAGTGAAAACATCTGAAGTCTTTGGTCTTTACACCATATTTGAGCATGTCTGTTTTTTTTTCAGGCTCTATGCAATATTTGGCTATCTAATTTTCAAGTGGCTTGGAACAGTAAGTAGGACTGCAGAGAATATTATCTGTCAACTGTGAGGATATCACTGGAGATATGGTGCCTCTGTCAGCTCTTGCAAAAACAATTTGTTTGACTGAGATTCTCAAATCCCACTTACTGCTTAGCTACTCCAGAAATGTTTGGCAGGATTGTAAAACCCAGAGAAATGTTGATGGCAATGCTGAAACCAATTAATTCACCATTCAGGTCTTCACCAGTTTGTCCCTGACTTGTTAATAAAAAGAGACAAGACATTTTAAAGTGAGGATAAATTTATCAGCTGAGCAAATGGCACATTTAGTGTATGTGCGTTACAATACTGGATCATGGGAAATGTATTAGTGTAAACTACATGATACCAGGGATTGTCATAATGCTGCTTATAAAAATTTATGACAAAGATACTGTCAGTCCTTTTTATTGTTTATATTCTTCTTTAATGAACAAATGTGGTGATTATTAAGCTAGTCAGTGCATGTAAAGAGCGCAAAAGAAATCATCCTAAAGCCTAATAATAATTAGGGTATTGTGTGCACATGAGAGCCAATATATTTATGATGAATTTAGGAGTGTTTTTGTGGCTGATTTGTGCACACGAAGCAGTAGCATACCCAGAGAAGCAATACATTACTGTTTCTCTTCTATGAAGCATGACGTGCGCCGCATCTGTCACTCACCTCGAGAGATGGTCACAGATTCTAACTCGTCTCACGAGGGAGACATTTTTAAAGCACTGTGGTAGACGGGTGTGGTTTTAGTTCAGCTGCAGAAAAAAAAGGTGGTGCACACTGGCTCAGGGAGCAGTGCCAGGTGGAGTTGATTGGCACAGCTGGTGTGCATTGGTTAATCAGCTTCTCCTTTCTTATGCAGAAGCATGCTGGGACCTGGTCTCCACACACACACACACACACACACACACACACACACACACACACACACACACACACACTCTTTAACTTCGCCAGCACACAACTGTAATGGTGTCTGTGGGCCAAATTTGCAAATAAGGTTTTTATGTTATCATCATAGGTGTTTTACAGTACTATGCAATCACAGCATTTTTAACTAATCAACTGTGTGTGAGTGTGTGTGTGTGTGCGCTTTGGGGGGTTGGAGGATAAATATTAAAGCAGGATGGTTAACAAACAGCAGCATCTGTTACACATTTGAATGTTCCTTCTCCAACCGTGAAAAGGTCGACAGTGAGCTAGGATCTATTTTTCCTTGGAGTAAGTCATCCTTTGGCCTCAGATTTAGACCAATAACATTTTAGTGATCTGTAATTGACTCGTTTGACCAACCTAACCAAAAAAAAGTGTGTGTGTGTGTGTGTGTGTGTGAGGACCAGAAATTGGCATTCTACTATACTTGTGGGGACCAACAGTCACATGCCGGTCCTCACGAATTTGGAGGCATTTTTGAGGCTCGAAATGTGGTCTGAATGTCAGGGTTACAATTAGGTTATGGTTAGGTTTAGGGTAAGGGTAAGTCATTCATTTTTGATTGTTAGGGTAAACAGCTAGGGAAAGCATTATGTCAATTAGATGTCCTCACTCAAATAGCTAAATGAGTGTGTGTGTGTGTGTGTGTGTTTATAATATATACACATGAGAAATGTACTGGGTAACATTGCCATGGCAACTTATGCTGTAAACCATTCTAGATTAGAATTAGCATGAAGCCTACTGACCAACCAGTTCTCTGGAAAAACAAACAAACATCCCCTTTCCTGGAAGATCCCTGCACCTTTGTGTGCAGCTAGCAGGAGGTGTACAGTTTCTTTTAAAGCTTTTATTCTTTTTTTTTTTCATGTTGATTTGAAACAATTTTAATACAGTTTTGTTGTTCTATGAGCATTACGAACTTAAACAAAGGAGCTAATTTGTACATGGCCTCATATCAAATTTGCATGTTGACTAAGCCTATTACTTTTTTAATATGAATTCTTGCTTAGAGCAATTATTTGCTCTGTGACCAATAAGCACCACCCAGGCTATAGCTAGGAAAAAAAGAGTTCTTTTAGACAATCATTTAATGCAATTCTTCATTATAACCAATTAGATTCCACTGTGTCTTAATAATGAAGTCTGTAAATATTGTTTTTCTGTAAAAATTGTGTTTCTGTTCTGTGTCTTGTTCTGTCAGTGTATATGTTTCTTTGCTGCTGTTACAACCAAATTTCCCCCTGTGGGACAATTAAAGGATTATTCTATTCTATTCTATTCTAAGTTGAAATATTGAGACAACAAGTCTGTTTAGTTAGACAGTCTGTGTTTTTGCTGGCTTTCTCTCCTGGCTTCAAATAGGTCAAACTTTATTCATGAAGTACATTTTGTCTGGTCTTACTGATCCTCACACGTACATACAGTGCACTAAATGCTAAATACTGTACAGCAGTTTTCCTCTCCCACACAGTCCCCTCCTCATTTTGGGCCCCTGAAGCACTTAATAAGAGCACTGTCAATTTTAATTTCATGAGAATAATGTCTAATTTATATCCATAAAACTTAAATATTATGTTCTTATCTGTATCCGATAACATAACGTCATCATGTTGTCTGGCAACCTACTAACAATGGTTCATATTGTAGAGTTGGACATCAGCTTGGACATATATATAGTTACTGGAACAGACAGTTAAAAGTCAGTTATAGTCAGAAGAAGGAAGATAACGTATAACTTGAACTACAGAGTTAAAATCTCAGGTACAAGGCTTCCTGGAAAAAAAAGGGCTTCCACTCGAATGAAAACATGTGACCAAATAATCAAAACCTGGGAGTGAATTGTATCATTTGAAGGAAATACATGTTTATTATTAATTCTGTATATATTCTCATTCTGTCTACTGCTGACATAAGCAATGGAGTCATACTGTAGCTCAATTTCTGAGAATAAAAGCGCCCAGGCCACACTTAAAGTATGACATAGGAGGTCCACATTTGTATAATATACTTGGTTGTCTTTGCCTTGCATAACATTGTTGGGATAACAAAAAATACATTAAATTCAAATTGCCAATAGGTTTGTTAGTCCACAAACAGCACTGGGTATTGGAGGTGGACACATCTACCCCTTTGTGACATATGATCATATCATATCTTGACCTTGCTACACATAAAAAGTTCTCCAGTGAAGTCTGATGTCCTGCAACGAGGGAATATCTGGGTTTTGATATTAAGTCAGCTCTAGGAGTGATAATGATATCAGGCAATGAGCCAAACAGCTACATGAGTCACCATGTGGAGTCAGCAAGACCTTACTCAGTTTTAATGTTTTAATAAATGTACCATAAGTTCAGAAACAATCATTTAGCAGCTGTACACACCACTCTGTATACTCTCCTTAAGGGATTTACATAAAAATAAAATGGTTCAAAAGTATTATGAGAATAACGGGCTGAAGTCGGCTTTTGAAAACATCCCAGCATCTTGTAAGGTCTCAGCAGCCGGTGTTATAAACTCAATTAATGGTAATCCTTTTCTTGCAAAGTGCTGCTTGTTGTTGACGCGCACACTATGGCACCTCTCCTTCGATGTTAGTACAACAAAACTCACAGCGAGTCACCAAAAATCCCAAAGTGTTCCATCCATCCATCCATCCATCCATCCATCCATCCATCCATCCATCCATCCATCCATCTTCTTCCCCTTATCCGTGGCCGGGTCGCAGGGGTAGCAGCCTAAGCAGAGAAGCCCAGACCTCCCTCTCCCCAGCCACCTCCTCCAGCTTGTCCGAGGGAGCACCAAGGCATCCCCAGGCCAGCTGAGAGATATAATCTCTCCAGCGTGTCCTGGGTCTCCTCTTGGTGGGACATGCCCGGAACACCTCACCCAGGAGGTGCCCAGGAGGGATCCTTGTCAGATGCCCGAATCAGTCAAATGGCTGGTGTACCAGTCTTTGCAAAATAGGGAGGAGACAAAACTGAAACTTCTTCGATTAACAACTTGGGCTGCCGCCCAAGACAAATTCCAACTTCTCTGTCAGAGATCCAGTTCTCCTTATCGAAGTCTATATCAGCAGTTTGTGCAATCCCTTTCCCCCACAATACCTTTGAGCCCCTTTACCAGAATTTCAGTCGTATTTCATTTATATTTTTTTAACTGAAGCAAAGTTTGTGCAATCCATGTGCTGATCTCTAAAGTCTGTCAAGTGCTGGCTTTCCTGGAAAGGAAATAAGGAGTACTGAAAGCTTAAAAAGAAGATAAGCTGCCAAAATGGATCGGATTCTGGATGAATATGTTCAGAGTCCTGCTGGTATCATCCTTTGCCTTTTGTTGTCACTTACATTAAATATGGTAAAAAAAAAAATGTATTCATAAATAGTGTTGACAAAGTTTTTCTTCTGTTTAATGTTAGTTTAAATATGCAGCATTTGGCATTAATTATAATGTATGAAGTTTAGATTTTCTGTTTTTCTTAAACTGACTGATGTTTTAAATAGCATACAGTCAACATAACACACATGTAGACATCATCAACTGTCCTTTTTGACTATGCAGGATAAACCCTTGTGGAAACATTCAGTTCCCTGAGACAAATAGTGTAGTTTTAACTATATGTAAGTAATAACACCTATTATTGACTGGGAATGTTTTTTAGAGGGTTAATTAATAACACTTTGGTGTTTTCAAAGTATCACAGTATGCATGGTATGTATATTGCCACAAATACAATTACTACTACTGCTATAATAGCACTATAATAACGTCATGTCTGGGTGTGCAGGTATTTTGCATAGTACCTAATATATCCTTAGAACATTCCCTACATTTGCTGTTTCGTAACCTGAGCACTGAAGTGATGAGCTGCACTTTGGAAGAAAGTAAGCCTGACATTTTGTGAAATAAGCCTCTTGATAGAGTGCTCTGCACTGAGCTGCCTGCCATGGGATTTAAGAAGTTTTAAACTAATACTCTGTCATATATTTCCCACGTCTCACGTCTCAAGTTCTTTCCAGAATGTCTTATATAACACTTAGCACGCACTCGAATTAGTTTTGTTTCTTTATAGTTTGTCCAGAAGTCTTCGTTTTGCTATATGCTAACATGTATTTTAGCAAGGCTTGAGCGTAGGTGGTGATTGCGCCATAGAAATGTTTTGCCAGATGTATTTCCTGTCTGTCTAGCAACCTACAGTTTCAGATGAGCAACAGACTAGAAAGGGAAAAAATAAAAGACAAAATCTGTTCAGAGAGCGAGAACATGTCACAGTATTGGGTCTGTCGTAGCAGATGCCAACGAGACTGGATTTTGCATGATGAGCCAGACAGACAAACAGATGGGCAAACAGACAGATGGAGTGACAAGGTGAAAACACACAAACACGTGCAGTCATGTGATGCTATCTGAACTTTGTGTTAACCACTAGACCACAAAGCCACTAGTGTGCAATACTCCGACAAATTCCAACATAAATCGGCACATCTCAGACTCCACGGGCCTCAGTTAGCAGTGTTAAATATTAAAGTTCACGAATGCAATTAGACAAAAGACTAAACAAGTGTGGCTGATATTGGAAGGGTTTTCAGAAGGAAACCTCTTCTCTCTAAAAAAAAGTAAAGCCTTGCAGCGTGGCTTAGGTTTGCACAAGACGAGACCAAACTGGAGATGTCTGTCACCAGTACACAACACAAACAAGCTCATATCAGCTGTCAAGCAAGGTGGTGGACGGTTGATGACTTGGGCTTGTTTTGCAGACACTTTAACCTTTTTCTTTTTCTTTTGGGATACAATTAGGACACATTTGATGTCATATTTACACTAATACTTGTTTAATGGTTTGGTAGCAGTGATCACAAGAACTTATTTTAATTTTCCTAAATGGGATATCGTGTGGCTCAACAATCCTGGACCTGGGCACCTTGCTGTCATTGCAGCCAAACTATTCTAGAGTCAAATGTGAAGTCATCTGTCCAACAGCTAAAGCCTGGCAGAATTTGGGTCTCGCAGCAGGACAATGATCCCAAACACAGCAGCCAACCTCCAACAGAATGACTGAAAAAGAAATGAATCAAAGTGCTGCAGTGACCCAGTCAAAGTCTAGACCTCAACTTGATTGAAATGCTGAGGTGGGACCTTAAGAGAGCCGTGCACAATCATGTGCTGCTATCTAAAATAATTATTAGCAAATGCAGTCACAGTCAGAACTAAACTCATTTGCATTATTAGAGCTACTGCCTCGTATCCTCTTATATTGTGCTGAAGTTGTAATGTTAGTTTGCCTTATCCCAGCAGCAGCTGTTGCCTCACTGCTGTGATATGTATACTGACTGTCAAACACTCTGCTGTCTCCGCATTTAAATACATTACACATAAAAATGTTGTAAAACTGTATAACAAGGAAGAAACCTATTCAACTTGGAGTAGTCGGCCAACATGGACGCTGCCTACAAAAAGGGTCTAAGCCAGCTTTACTTTCTACGAAGGCTCAGATCCTTTAATGTATGCAGCAGGCTGTTGTTGTGAGCGCCGTCTTCTTTGCTGTGGCGTGCTAGGGTGCAGTCATCAAAGCAAAGGATGCAAACAGACTGAACAAACTCATCAGGAAGGCCGAGTCTGTTGCTGGCCTAAAGCTCACCACCTTGGAGGGTGGTGGGTCATCAGTGACAGAATGCTGGCAAGACTGCTGGCAATCATGGACAATGACTCCCACCCCCTCCATAACGCACTGGACAATCTGAAGAGCAGTTTCAGCAACAGGTTCCTTCAACCTCACTGTCTGAGGGAACGTTACAGCAGGTCGTTCCTTCCTGTTGCTATCAGACTCTTTAACTCATCCACTTGGATCAGATCCACACATGTGGAACAGAATTAATCACACCTCAGTGCACCTTTGTCACTTTTGTACCCCACGACATATTTGCACACATACTTGTCCTTTTATATTTATATTTATATGTATATTTGTGTTTATACCTATATCTCTATATTTATCTTAATAGTTATCTATCATAACACTGTTTCTACACTCATTTTATATGAGTGCTTGTTGATTGTTGTATATTTGCTGCGATGACAACTCAAGCTGGAACTATAGACTATAAATTAAAATTCTGCAAACCCCCGTTTAAAGTCTGAGTAATTGTTAATCATTTTTGGTCTGCTACCTGTATAATAATGTAGACAGCAATAGTGTTATTACATCTATGAATTATAGTACAGTATATAAATATAGTATAGTATACTGCATAGCCTTATCTATGGCAAATACATGATTAGTGTTTGATTAAAGCTCAGTCAGGATCAGTGTCGTAAACTTTTACTCACAGCGAGTGTCACACACGAGATGAAGCACGACAGTGACATTTGTCATTTTCCCACCAGAATCAGAAAAAGAGGAAAAATAAGTTGAGAGAAGCAATCAAAGGAGCAATCAGATTTTAAACACAGTAAGCGTGTATGGGCAGAAAATAAGTGACTATAAGCACTAAGCTAACAACGTGATCCATTTTCCACAAAACAAAGAGTAGCAGCTGTCTCCACAATCTTTTAACACAGCGGCCAGACTGGTACCATGACTACCTCTGCCCTCTGAGGCAAAGTTAGTAAAAAGCTGACAGGTATTACTCGTCCACCCACCAGTGATCATTTTCCAAATGCAAAGATTTTATTGAAAGAAAATAAGGGTGAAATCGTCAACCAATAGCTGATGATTTCATTTTGGAAAGTGTGTTCCCTTTTTGTTCTCCAGATGGACTATTTGCCTGCATGTAAACAAAGGTCAGCATCTACCAATCCTGCATATTCATACATGGACATCTCTTTATAGAAATTAGCGTCTCGGCAACCACAATCTAGAACAACAAGACAGGCTAAAGTGTTTGAAGTCCCACAGCGAGTAAGAACGCAATAACTAGCAACCACGAAACAACTGCAATTTAATCCCATCGGACAATTTTCCACGTCAAAGTCAAAGTATTTGTTTTTGCCACTGACAGTCTTAGATTGTTATTCACAAGGTCTAACGTTATGGAAAGGATCTCCACAGAGAAATTTCACTCAAAGAACAATCTCGTGGGAGATGAGTTGTTGCAGGGAAAACAACAGTGGAAACAGTTTGAGAGGGCTGTCTGGGGTAGAGTGCAGGAGGTTACAGAGTTTGAGTAAAGGGCAGCTTACTGTTGTCTAAAAGGTTAAAAAAATATATAAAAAACAAAAAGCCTCTTGTGGTGGGCCACCGCTGAAAGACATATTTTAGTAATAACACCCAAGCCAACACCTTTTATTAGACATTCAGTGTTCTTTATTTCCTATAATTTGTCTTTACGATGATATGCTTTTCTAATAAGAAGCTAAGAAGTGCTGTAGATTTCAGCTCGTTGGATAAAATGAAATGTTGCGCACTTTGCACACAGCTTCCTTCAGAAACAGAAAGCTTGGTTATAATCTGTCATTTTACTGTCATGAAAAATCTGAAACTTTCAAACATCTTCAACACTGTAAAAAATGAATGCCTAGAAAAAAATCACAGAGAGCTGTTTCTACAGACCCTGATGTGAAACATCCATTAGCACAACTCCTCTCATCATACTCGAATTATTCAGTAACTCTAAATGACTTGAAAATAATCTGCTATTATCTCCGTCCTCTGCTATATTGCTGGATGCAGCAAAAAGGCATCATTTATTACACTTCATTAAGTACTTCGATCACAAAAGGACATTAAGCTCACCCTAATTCACTTATATTATTCTGCTCCATTGTTAGAAAATTACATTATTTCCCCCTCCACCTCCAACTTCCCATGAAATGCTGTGAAGAGCAGCTCTGCCATGATTCCTGGCGCTGAAACCTCACGCTCAGGTCCTGTAAAAGATTGCACTGCTTCCCACTCGTTTCCTTTCACAGAGAAAATATGTGTTTTGTTGTTTGTGTCAGCACTCTCGCCGCCACTTTACACTGCCTGAGGCCAATTTTTAGGAATAAATACTAATGAAAGCGAAACACCCCAAAGTAGGCCCTTTGTCCAGACGGGAGTGTTTTAATGGGAGCCTCCGCATAACGTGGCTGATTGAATTTTTGCGGATCAGATTTCTCATATGGACACACAAAGAGACATAATTAAAATGTCTTCTGTTTTCAGCAGATGATGGTGAGTGTCACAGTCTTTTACCTTGACAAGCTCCTCACATCCACAGCACTGAATTTGGCATTACTGATTGTAGAAGATGAGCGTCAATCTTATTTTTTCATCAAATTCACTGAATGTTGAATTGAAATGTGTTATTTACCCGTCATGTGTTGCCCATATTTTATTTGCATATCATTAAAAGAAAACTCGCCCCACTTCTTTCAATATCTGAGCCACTTGTTTTGCTTTCTTTTTCACATTTTCTTCAACAAAAAAAAGAAAAAGAAAGGAAGCCCATGCAGCGAGCAGTGCTCTCTCTGCAGTGTTGATGGATTGCTACAGTAAAGATGACTATATTGCTGTGATCATTCATCTTGCCAAATGTGACACATCAGCACAACAGGGTATAACTCAAGGTACATCACCTGCTGTTGACAAAAGACTTGACTTTACCCAAGGGCAAACAGACTATTATCAGCTCCAAGAGCCCAAACATCCACCAATTAAGACACAATAGCTTAAAGCAATGCAGTCATATACAGACTAGTTTAATGTCTTCATTCTGAAACTGGGGTTGACATTTAAAGGTTGCTGTTAATTTCACCCACTGTTTAGATCTGTATCCTAAATGGGTAACACATCCCAGGAAATACACATTAATCAAAACACCTTTGTTAAGAACAGATTGCCGCCCATGGCCAAAACAAGCCAGCAGTGATTCTCAGCAGGATGTTGACTGATGGTGGAAAATTGAGAGCTTTATGCGCTAAGCCCAAAGTCAACACTATTTCTTCTATTTACATTTTAATCATGTATGTAAAGATGTAGATGATTTACTGATGAATATCAGCTTCAATTCTAGGATTTAAGTCAAGTTAAGGATTTAAGTTTTCTGCGTTTTAAATAAACAACTAATTTAACTGTATATTTTTGAGTACTGAAACTTGAAAATAGCACCAAGGCTGCTGCTATTCGGCTGACATGCTAACTGTCCAGCGATGTGTTCTGTTTGTCCAGTCTTTAAAATGAGGAATGAGGAGATAACTGATGATTCTGGCCAGACAGAGATGCACATTCATGTGAAACAGACACATTTTACATGACTCTGTGCACTCCTAAAGAAATACACTGTTATGCTTTCAGAAGGAATTAAGAAGGTCAGTAGCAGCCAGGTGATGCAAATCAAATACGCTTGTTTTAGTGATCACCAGCAAGTATGAGCACTTCTGTAACAGTAGAAATTTTGGGAGTTTTTGCTGGTCTGGAGCATTTAGGTGTTAACACAATGCCACAGTTGTCCTAGGAGTAGATGGCCCAACAGATTCATTCCATCCCCATGGTCAGACTGTGTAACGCTCAGAAAAACCAGCAAAAAACTCAAGAGCTACATCTCAGACTCTACAGTCGTCAGTTAGCTTGTTAAGTGTTAAAGTTCATCTCCTTTGCACATAGGAGAACACGCTAGAGACCTTTGGCCACAATGCCAAGTTTGGCGAAAACCAAACGCAGCATATCAGCACAAACACCTCATACCCATTTAGCATTTCATATAATATTTATAACAGTTACTTTCTTATGGCATGGGAGCAGGACTCATTTGAATGTTTCTGAGTCGGAAATCCTGTAGTCCAATAATATTTTTTTGGCTCTAAATTAATAACCTGACCTTGTCCTTTGCTCCTAGAATACTTGAATATAAACATATGTTTAAATGTTGCTGAGGTAAATGGTGTTCTGGTTAATTTCAGGAAGTTGTGTATGTGTACAGGAAAGCTGCTCTTTGTCATCAACTATGATCACGGGTTTTACAGACAGAATTTGTGGGTGCAGTAATGGGGTGTGGGGTGCGGGGGTCCCAGGATCACACCTTTTCCTTTTGCAAATGATGCGATCTCTTGGCTCAAGTGATGACCTTCAACTCATGCAGTGATGGTTTGCAGCTGTTTGTGAAGTGGCTGGGATGAGAATTACCAGCTCCATTGTGTGTGTGTGTGTGTGTTTAGGTGTGTGTGTGTGTGTGTGTGTGTGTGATGCAGATGCTATACTGGTCTGTCATACCAAAGAGAACACTTGGCATTAAGGTAAGCTATGGATTTACAGATTAACTACTGTGGATAGTGATCGAAAAAGTTATGGAATCAAGTGGAGGGCATTCGCTGAGAAGGATGGCTTTGTTGATCATTGATAATAAGGTTCAGGCACTCAGTAATTTAGGAGGGGCTCACACTGGAACTTCTGCTCCTCAACATTTGAAGGAGGAACGTTTCAGTGGCTTCAATGCTTTGGGGATCCTCTGAGATGAGGTGTTCTGGGAATGTCAAACGAAGAAGAGATCTTGAATCAAACCCATGATATGGTAACTCTGTCCCAGCTTGGAAACTCTGCAATGCCCCCTTAGAAGAGCTCACAGGGGTGTATATGAAGAGTGAGGGCTGCTGCCCCTGAGATAAATGGATGGATTGCATCATCTGAACGCTCTGCTATTCAGGTGTTTCTGTGACTTGTACCATCAATTCATGCAGCCATTCATTTTCTTCTGCTTATCCCATTCAGAAGTACTACGGGACTGGAGCCTATCCCAGCAGTCACAGGGTGAGAGGCAGTATGCATCTTGGACAGGTTGCCAATCCATCACAGCGCTATTTTGTATACTATTTCTTATTTAGATGCTCTTAATAATAGCTGAGGCATTTCAAGGTAGGTATGTATCACTGCATACAGTATACTTGCAAATGCCTAAAAAACTGCTCACAAAACTGTCCATTTTATGGGTATCATTGTCATATATTTTGCAATCTACATGTGAATGAACTTGAAGCTCATGCACTTACTCACATGCTGTCAGTCTGATCGATGTCTCTGTGCTAACAACACTCTCATTGTTTTGTGCGTGAATGCTGCCATTCTTCACTTGCTGGGATTCAGAGCACATCTTTCAAATGTGGTAGCTGGGTGTGATTCATATCATGCGTTCTGTAGCAGGAAACAGTCCCTTGTATCAGCCGTCAGCATGTAAACACAATTTTATTTCTTATCGAGGGTAACTTCTTTGGCAATCAGTGTAATTCTGGCTATATCTGTAGCTCTCCCAGACCTGTGTGTGTGTGTGTGTGCATTTGTTTGGTGTGGTTTGATAACATTAGACTACCGAGAGTAAATCTGTGGTGTTGTGTATGCCTGCAGAGCTCAGATTAAACTTGAATTATCAGTGTAGGGACTGCCTGCTGCTTCCTCCTCCTCAATCATAGGGGTTCATCTCTTGGTTGTTATTGCTGTTTTACTCTGTCGAGAAGGAACTGCAGCAGTCAATCTAGTTTCTCGGTACGCCTAAGAAACATATCACTCTCTATACAGACTTTGTATGTGAGCTATTGTGCCGATCAGCTCATTCGTTCTGTTGTCGTTTGACCCCGGTACCTGTACACAGTTATCTGAATTATCACAACACAGACTGAATGACCAAGTGTGATACTATTTGCAAGTGTAGTAGGAAGAGATGAATCCATCTGCCATCCACTGCCTACATTTTCACTCCAAACTTCTGAAATGTCAGAAAAGTGTTTTAATTTTCCAAAACTTGGAAAAAGATGTGAACTGTGAAACTGTAATTATGAAAGATTCTCCCTAAAAATATATCCTTTTACAGCTCTG
>VOQK01017741.1:44760-55887 GCA_015052645.1 Benitochromis conjunctus
CCCCCTAAAGAACTTAAAATATCTGCACAGAGTGACTCACATTTATCACCGACACTTATGCTCGCCTACTGGAGAAATTCCTCAATACACAGTTGGCATGCAGATATTTTCTTTTGTAAGTGCCAGTGATAGTGTTGCATTGGCATGCATTATGATAGGTATGGCACACAGCTCATTTATGTGTAATGAATTCATATATTACTTCCCAGTTTAATAGAATTATACATTCAATTACTTGACTATGCCTACTATAAAGTCCTTTGAGATGATAAGTGCTGCAAAAAAATCAGCACATTGTCACATGGGCTGATGTTTCATTATTGAAGCTATGAATTATTCATGCATCCTCACCAAGTTTCAAATACAGACATGAATTGTGTTTTTACTGACAGACAAACAGGGACAGATCCTTTTCTCAAAAGCACACAAATGCCAGTGTAATATAGATCATTTATCTGTTAATTTATGAGGAGGTTTCTCCCCAATTACATATTCATAGAATCTTGGGGCAGAGTATGCACCTGTGAGAGAAATTTGTATTGATTCTTAAATACATTAATTTTCATTCAGATGAGTGGAACGTGAGGTTTCTGTTGAAAGAGTCGCAGTTATGAATTCTAATTGTGCTCGATTCATTCTTGCACGGAGGCTTTCTGTTATGCTGGGAAGCACTTTCCTCTTGTGGTGACCACAGTGTGAAATATCCGTTTAGAGGTAAAAATTTGACTTGAGTCATTTTTCGATGCTAAAGGCTCTTCAGTGAAGAATTTAACTTCTGACATTCAGGGTGACAGCTTTCATAATTTTCAATTGGTGAAATCCTCTGTTCTAAAACACATGCAGCGTGCATTGTTATACACAGTCCTACATTTTCAGAGGGTTCAAATTAATCCCGTCCCGTCATCCTGGTACAAGTTAATCTCGGTTTCATCTCTCCAAAAATCATTTTCAGGACTGTTCAGGTTCTTTTAAATGTTTTCTAAGGAAGTCTAATCTGGCCTTCTTGTTCTTGAGTGCAAGCAGTGGTTTTACCTTCTTACCTCTTTATTTCCATTAATTGAACCATATCACTAAATGAATAGTAAATATACACAATACCAATGCTGGTATTAGTATTCAATATTACAGTGATAGGATCAACGCTTTGTTTCTAGCCTTTAAGGTCAGCATGTAGCCCACTGAACTGTGTTAAATAAATATTATTTTTGGAAATAAAAAAAAAAAACAACTCATACCTCAAACATGCACATGCACGGAGAAAAACGACTGAATCTTAGTGGTTCATTAAAATGTGTTCAGAATTTGTACATCGATGATGATTCATCTCATAAATCCTGATACACTTCTCCTCCATAAACTGTCTTTATGGGTTAAACGTTGTATTTACTTGGAATCGGATTGATACCAAAATTTGCAGTATCGTACAGCACTACTTACCAATTCAGGCTTGAGGGTGGGGGGCTGGAGTGTATCCTAACCACCAATATATTGCAGGGTTAACACAGAGAGACACAAACGTTCACGCTCACATTCACACCTACAGCCAATTTAAAGTCATGCGTGTGTTTTTATGAAAGGAACGAATTTCTCTACCAAATTTTTATATCCTTTCAGTCAGATCTTTACACATTTTACTCAAAACTAAAATCTTTGTGATGGCCCTAGAAGAAAACATGGGAGTTAAACTGGGATTTTGTTTCAGTGTGGCCTTTGCCAACATGTGCACATATGCAACAACATATTTCTACAAACAAATGTCTAATTTTGAATAATAATCTCTTTCTGAACATTTAAGAAATATGATGGCTAGTAACTGACAGACTGCACATAAACGGTACACACGGTATGATATGCAGTGAAAACCTGATGCTGTCATGGTGCGAGGCAGGTCTGTGTTGTGTTTACTTTTTTTCTCTCTCTTTCTCTCATCTGCTGCTTTGCATTTGTGTCTCTCAGATGGAGAGCTGGCCTTGTTCTGTGCTCACTCCCTTCTGTTTCCTGGGCTCCTGCTGTCACACCTGTTGCCACTTACTCATCAGCCACAGTAATTAAGGACACCGGCTTGAGCACCTACTCTCTGCCAGATCGCTGCTGTCCTTGCGGCGGTAATCATGTCTTTTTTTGTTTTAATTTTTGGTTGCTTTACTCTCTGTACCTGTTCATCTGCATTTATTCACTCATAGCCACTCACCTGACTTTCAAGCTGGTCATTGTCTGCAACAGAGAAAATTCTTCTCCACCTGCAACTACCTACCTGGACTCCAAAGTCTGTACTACGTGTGAAGGACAAGAGTTCCACTTACCTGTCTGCCCACTCTTCACCACACACTCACCTGCTTAGCTTCTGGAACCCCTGTGGCTTGCCACCTTCTTACCCCCTTGCTGCCTGTAGAACTCTAATTCAACACTGCAGTGTAATATATTGACTGGTGGAGATTCCCCTGCTGTTTACTAACCTCTCTTCTCCTCTTTGGCAGAATTTCTTCTCTGCTCCAGTCCTACTTACCTGTTCATACACCTGTGAGCTTTGGCTCTGTGAAAAGATCCTTTTGTGTTTGCAATAAACAATCTGCAAGCTTGCAACCTATCTCCTGGTCCATCTGACAGTTGTGTTTTATACATGTAATATATATTTTATGTAGTTGGAAGTACTCTATTAGAACTAATATTTAGATTTTGTTTGATTAAGACAGAAACTTAAAAAATTGTGTCCTGCTGTTGACTTGGCTCCTGTCGTCACTAAAGATTGAATACTTAATGTTTACAACACTTTAGCAGGAAGTTAAAAACGTCACTAAAGCTCTGGAAAGTTTCAACAACATTGAAGTATTAAACAGTTATTATAAACCCAGCTGGCATACACGTTAACATTAGCTGTTTAACTATTAGCCACCTGTTACCATTAGCGTAGTGGCTAGCAGACTCCGGGGCGCGATGGACTATTGAGCCATGACAGAGTGGATTAGGGACATGTGGAGAACCTGGTGGATTGCTGGCTGTGCAGAATAGTGGGGGGAGCTGAGCGGAGAGTCCAGTGTGGAGAACTAATCCAAGCAAATAAAGAGTGAACTCTGAAGCAGAGCAGCTAAATCAGGCCTGAAGAACAGAGCCGAGCCTGTAAAGAGCTGCAGAGTACGGCAGAGCAATGTGAATGCTGAATAAGAGAGAGGCTGCAGGCAAACGTGGACATGATGATACACTTTTCTACTAATGATTTTTTAAAAAGTGTTTCTTATTAAATTGCAGCAAGCTGTGAGGTCAGTTTTAAAATGTGCTCAGTGACTGGTTTAATCTTTCACTGTGAGCGTTGTTTTTCATATTCTCTTATCCAAAGTTCATCTGTAACTTTTCCATCACGCTCTTCGTCTACAATAATGAAATTATTTAGATATGTCAGGTAATGTTTGTTGTATACATCTTGCATAGCAAAACAAAGTATGCAGGTTATAGCCCCTTCATCATACTTTATATTTGATGACACCCTAATCATAACAGTTGTTACCTCCTCCACTATGTCATATACACATGCTCTTTTTTGGGAAACTGGAGGACTGTGGCTGAGACTGCCAGTACAGTAGTTGCTGAAGTTGGAGGATTCAGTACTTTCTGAGGCTTAAATTGGGAAGTGAAGCCTCACTTATGGTGGTTCAGTGTTTTCCCATCTGTGGAATGAGGTGCAACATCAGCACTAAGCTACCTTACTGCACACTCACAGATGATTTAACAGCCAACTCTTAGGCGCAGCCATGGATTAATAGAGTCTGACATAAAGCCTTTTCACTGGCTTTATCTGTTTCTTCTAAGCTTGGGGGAATTGAGCACTGGTTCTTTTCCCCCAGTGTGACACCAGCATCATCTGTGCTGTTTCACAGTACTCTCTCTTTTTTTTTACTTTATCATTTGTGCTGTGTTGGCAAGCATCTCCACTCACTATTGGCAATCATTCCCTTAAGATTTTCAGATCAAAGTAGTATTGGCTTATCTGCTCAAAGATTACCTCAAATCAGGGCCCAATTCTATGCAAAGCCTGTGGGGGTCATCTAAATTTGTAGAGGTCTGTCAGATACAAGTAAGTGGTGATGTAGTATTGGATTATGGGAGGTTTTGAAGGCTGACCTCAAATCCAATGGCTTATAAACGTCTGTGTAAGATTACAGTTCAAAAATAAAAAACAGCAACAAACAAAATCGTTAAACTGGATGGAAAATTTGGGGATTTTGGGGGTTAGTTGGGACTTTAATCTCTGTGCACCTGATGCTCAGTGTTTTTCAGACCCAGACTCCTATTCTCCACGAGGCGACATGGAGGGAATGCTCTTTCATTTTTTAGTTCATTGAAACGACAAAATAGCTACTTAAAACAAAACAGCACTGCGAGACCCAAAAATCGAGAAGCAGACTTTCTTTTTTTTTTTTTTAAACTGTCAACTTATAAGTGGCCCCATGCTGGATCTCCCACAGGGATCTTACTTTTGAATAAAGCCATGTACTAATGGATGTAAGTTAACTGGGGTTTTCTTCTCCGAACACTGTTGGTTTCAACCTGCAGGTGACCTTCCAGAGTACAAAGTCAGTCAAAAAACCCAGATCCATATTGAAGTTTTCACAAGAAAGCCAGCCAGCAATGGATTTGCTGTGCTCAGAATGTGAATTAAGCCACTGCACAGGAACTGGCTGAAAATACTGAGGGATTAAGTGGAGATTCTTCTGAGATGAAACAGAGGATTGTGCTTCTGCTAATTGTCTCCCTCAGGGAAAGAGTCAACTTTTATTCTGTTTTAAATCGTAGGATTCTTATGGCTGCTTCTGTGTATTTATATTTGCAAGTGAGTGATTTCCTAATGGTATCCTGCTAAATAATACATAGCAAGATTTTGCTTCACACACTGCAGTATTTGGGACCTGCAGGATTCACTCGAGCTGTACCTCTCACATAAGGCTGAATCAATTTAAATGTGCCGGTTGTTTCGTATTTAATTTTTGACATGCACTTTTAAATCCGCATTAATAATACTACTGCAAATATTTACATTCCTTTTAAGCCATGCCCTTGTGTCTTATTTAACCTCTTATCATCGGTTTCCTACCATCTGTTAACCTGCGAGTAATCTTTACTGCATCAGAGTTTTCCTCTGAAAATTGCTGATTAGATTTTTTTTTTTTTTTTGACTGAGCTGGCCTTTTTCAGCGTAGTGGGAGACAATTTATTACAACATTTTTTTTTTTGTGTGTGTTCTTACAGAGAAGTGAGTTGATTCTGACAACAGATCCTCCTCTTTAATAATCCACACTCTGAGCCATGTTTAGATCAAAGGAAGAAATGGCAGCCATGTTTTATGTAGACGCTTGTCTCACTGTAAGAGCGCTGCTCTTTTTTTTCCCTCGGGCTCCCTTTTCTGCTAGTTCTTCCAGTGTTTGTGTCTAAAACGCTCAGCGGACCATTAAGTCTTATATCCAGCAGAAAAATACCGCCAGAGCACAAATGACAGTGGATGATTTTCGACCTCAACTGAATTTGCGACCGAACCTGCTCTGTGGCTTATAAATGTCTGCCGTTAAAGAAGGAAGCCTCGGGGATCATTGACAAGCTGTCATAAGAAATACAATGGAACAAGAAGGATTTCAAACCAATTACTTAGAGTATACAGTGAAGCATCTTTGGGAATCATGTACGAAATCCCCCAGACGGATGCCTAATTTCGAAATATAGAAAGAAGTGTTTGCTTCGTATGCTAAGCTTGACTGTCTCTTTCGTCAAGCGGAAGAGTCCTTAATTTAATTGTAACATCGGTGCTGTGATATTTTATGCCAAACATTAGTTTCACTCAAATTTTTAAAGCATAAAGCCCTGATCAATTTTCTTACCAGTCATTACATGATCCTTATTATTAAAGCTGCATAATTTATGGCTACAAAATACAAAGAAATGACGGACTGACTTGCACAAGTGTCAATATTTGTGTTTTGGTCTCAACAATGTGATGATTAGAGGAAAGCAGTGGACTGGAGTGGCACAGCTCTTACAGGATTGCCAATTTAAAGCGTCTGCCGCTGACCACATAAACACGGAGGCACACATACAGTGATCTAAGGGAGTGGGAGTGCGTGCTCGTGTGAGAGAAAGAAGGCGAGAGAACATCAATCTTACCCAACATGATTTGCTGACTGGATGAAAGCACTCCATCTGTCTTATGCTGTTTATTGAGGGAAAATTGGTTGAATTTAGCACAGTTGTTCCACAAAGAGAGAGTGTGAGGGGAAAAAAAGATTAGGAGATGTCCTTGGCCACACCTGTAGTGGAGCGAGATATTACAGCAGCTGTAGGAAATCAAGAAAAATAACTTATACATCACACCTTAGGCATTATTATCAGCTATAGGGCATCTGTGAGTGTTTTTGTTCTTTTGCTACTGCAAAACATCATTTTAGACACAGTCTTCAGTTATTGAACAGCACAGCAGTGCAATGAGAGGATTAAGCTCCCACAACATTCAGCCAGCAGGAATGTAAAATCTTTAAAAAGAGAAAACATTAAGAGAAAACACACCAGTGGATGCACCAGAGGCAGGTTGGAGTTTGGTATCTTGTGCAAGGACATTTCATCAAGGAGACAGGGAAGTGGTTTGAGCCACTGACCTTCCATGTCATGAATGACCTGCACTACAACCTGAACCATAATTATAACTGACAGCCAGAAACCCATACTGACAGACATATACTGCTATGCAAAAGTCTTGAGCCAACCCTCATTCTGTTATATTTTGCTAGGAAAATGGAAAATAGGTGTAGAGGTTTATTGAAATCTGCAAACATAAATGGAAATACAGCATTTTAAAGGCATAAAACACGGTTTGTACAATTGAGTTAGGTGCATTTCTGTGCTTGAGTGATTCACAGGTAAACAAAAAAGCATTTTTCTGGTACAAAGACTGGACTGAAAACGAGTGAACAAGCAGGTGACTGACTCGTCCATTCAAGAATATTGCACTTCTTTGCTTTAATAAACTCCTGGGTTGCTTTGGGTGTATGTTTTGGGTCATTGTTCATCTGTATTATGAAGCGCTGCCCAATCAGTTTGATTGCCTTTAGCTGGATTTGAGTAGATAGTTTGTCTCTTAACACCTCAGAATTCATTCAGCTGCTTCTGTCCTGTGTCACATCATCAATATTCACTAGTGTCCCAGTGCCACTGGCAGCCATGCATGCCCAAGCCAACACACTGCCTCCGCCATGTTTTACAGATGATGTGGAATGCTTTGGATCATGAGTTGTTCCACGCCTTCTCCATACTCTTTTCTTGCCATCATTCAGGTACATATTGATTTGGTTTCATCTGTCCAAATGATTTTTTTTCCAGAACTATTCTGACTTTTTTAGTCCAATCTAGCCTTAGCCTAGATTAAGCCAGATCAAGCCACTTATATGCCTAGGTTTGTGAGTGGCTTGCACCTTGCAGTGAACTCTGTATTTATTTTCATGCAGTCTTGTCTTTATGGTAGACTTGGATATTGATATGCCTACCTCCTAGAGAGTGTTGTTCATTTGGTTTCTCTTCACCATGGAAATGATTCTGCGATCATCCACGACTGTTGTCTTCTGTGGACGTCCAGGTCTTTTTCCATTGCTGAGTTCACCAGTGCGTTCTTTCTTTCTCAGGATGTACCAAGCTGTAGATTTTGCCACTCCTGCCACTGAAGCATGGATGTGTTTTTTCTGTTTTCATACCTTAAAGATGGCTAGTTTAACCTACATAAAGAGCTCCAATGACTGAATGTTGTCTGTTCACAGCATAATCTTTCAAATGCAAGCACCACACCTCAAATCAACTCCAGGCCTTTTATCTGATTAATTGATAATGACATAATGAAGCAATTGTCCACAGCTGCCCATTAAATAGCCTTTGAGTCAAATGTCCAATTACTTTTGGTCCCCTTTAAATGGGGGTGGCACATGTAAAGGAGCTGATACTCCTGAATTTCCACTGAGAATTTCACAATGCTAAACAGGTATTGTATTTTCTCTATCTAACTGAGAAGTCAGTGTGTAAGTAAGGTCACAATGTCAGTGTTTGCCAAACTCATTGGAGTATGCTGTGTCAGCACTCTAAGACAAATTAACAAAGACAAAGGTTGTGCCCTGGCAGGACATTAATCTGTGCCCACTCTCTGCCCTCGGCTTTGTGTGGCAGTCCATGATTGCTAAACAGCTTGCTGAGAAGTTTTTTTTTCTTTATATGAAGAAAGTTTTATTGGGTTTTGTTCTCTAAAATAAGAAGAATGGACATCCTGAAAGTTCAGTACCAGAAGCGCTCCGAGCCACATGCTTTTAACTCCCTTCCACTTTCACCAACTTTTTTGTGATGGGTTTGAACAAGCAGCGAGTGAAGGTGGCTGCAGTAAAGGCCTAGCAGAGCATCTCAAGGTAGGAAACAACATTTGTTGATGTCCATAGGTTATACACATATTCAAGCAGTCAATGATTGCAAAGGATTTTTTTCCCAATTATTAAAAGTATTTAAGAATATTGTAACTTGTCCAAATCATTTTGAGCCTAGGATAGCTTCCTAAACAGTTAAAGCAACATATTTGGAGAGAATATCTGGAAGGTGGATTTTGTTGCCAATTAGCAGAACATGCTTGGCTGTTTTTCCATGTTTCCAACTTTGCTCTATTTCATGTATTTATGCTAAGCTAAAATAACTGGCTTCCAGTAAACTTAAAACATATGCAAGAGCGATAGCAAACATTACCTTTAACTGCGCTTCCTTGCAATGCTGAACAGGTCTGCTACATTGCAATAGAATCAAAGTTTCAACCTTTCCATTTTAGCAGTTATATACTTGGTTGAATCTACAGCTTCTTTTGCCTTTAGCTTTTTATTCTGCAAATACACTGTTTTGGTTTGTAGACTCATCACACTTTTCAGCTAAAAATCACAAAAAGAACAAATATTGATGGTTAAGGATAGTGATGATGAGTGAAAAGGTTTACTGTACCTCATGCTCATCTGTTGTCTTTTGCTGCTTCTGTAAACACCTTGGCATGCTTAGCCTGCGCAAGATTAGCAGCATAATCGCAGGTTAATAATACAGCTTTTCACATCATTAGCCTTCAGTTGCTTTGTACTGTGTACTGCACCACCCACCGGACTAAACTCTGGAAAGATGGCAAAGCCCTTATTTGTCTTCCCCTTGGACTGGTGGTTTTACGGCAGCTGTTTTGGAAAAAAATAAATAAAAAAGAGGAACTGCATTCGATGAGGATCTAGTCCAAGTGATCACAGACACAAATGTTTGGCAGCAGCATTTCTGTTTCCGCTGCACTCTGTTGGGATTTTTCCCTGGCAAAGTCTCTCTGTTAATTTTAACCAAATTCTTTGTGTTATCTGCTGCTTATGCATGTTTATTCAGGCGGCAGAAATGCCAGTGATTGGTTGTGTTTATGAAAAGCACAGACTGGGGTTTTAATCCCTTCTGTCAAAATTTAATGCACTGCTTTACAAAGGAAGAGCAGTACTGTATGTCTAGCGATGACATCATTCTGGCTAAGGTAAACATGTATTTTTTCCTGGCTTTATAGTTTTGTGTAATATGTGACATCAGTCGTCTTTGTTTGTTAGTTAAAATGTGGAGGGCTCATCAAAAAGCTCACAGTCTTACATTTTGGTCTAACAAATGGAATTACTTCAGGCCATTCTTGGATGAAGGAAAAAAAAACACATTGATGGGACTAGAAATTAATTTTTTTGTATGGACGTTGTAAGTGAGCAAATTTACAGTATAGTAAATTAAAGGTACCATGTGCATTTTGACCATTTCTGAGCCATGTTCTGACACGTGAAATGATCAAACAGTGTACAATTTTAAATTAGCTTAAAATTGTTCATTAAATTTAGTTTCTCCTCCTATTATTAATAATCAGAGCTTCGTTGAAAGTATATATGCACTAGCATGGAAAGCTACCAAAGCAGTTCCTCTATGGAAAAATTAAATTTGTAGATCTAATGGTCATCCAATAAGTTAACTACTTGTCCTAAGTAAAATCATGGAAAGAACAACAGTTTAGTAATTTTGGATTCTCGGGTGCAATCAGTAGTTAAATGGATAAAGATCCATCCACCCATCCTTTCTCTTCCATTTCCTCTTGTCAAGGTCATGGTTGGACTGCAGCCTATCCCAGCTACCACAGGGCGAGGGGAAGGGTACACCCTGTATAGGTCGCCAATATAATGCAAGGCTAACACAGAGAGACAGAAAACGATTCACCAGTGGGCAATTTAGAAACATCAATAACCCTAACCCCGATAACTAATCAACATTATGAATATGTATAAGACAAATAGTTTTTCTATAAATGGTGTCCTTGTTGATTCAGTCAATGTAACAAGCTCCAGGATGTAATCTCATAGCAAATGATGCCACACAGAACATTTATAAGGTAGTTGAAATGGCAAATGACATTTCTGTAGTTAAAAGATGTACAAAGCAACATTACAACATTAGTAAAACTGGATTTAAAAACACGCTTTGGTATAGTGCACTGTCAGTCTAAAGATCTGTGACCCCAGCAAGATTAGCTGCTGCACTGTTGGAGCTAATAGGGATCTTAATAAATCTTAAGTCAAACTAAACTAAAGTAAATGTAGCCATTGTGATGTCACCTACTTCATATTGTGAAAGAAATATGAATATGAGTCGCTTATTATTTTGACCCAGCGTTTTGTGTTTATCATTATTATTATCTCATGCTCTAGTTTATTCTGGTTATGTATTCTGTTAAGATTTGCTAGTTGTTAGGTTTTGGCTCTGTACGCCCTCTGTTCTGTCTGTATCGTGTCTCTGAGTTCAGTCTGTGTATTTCCTGTTTTACTTTGAAGGTCTGTGTCAGTGTGTTCTGTTTTGCGCTCTCCCTGTTTCGTCAGGTTAATAAGGTTCAGCCGTGTCTCCCTCCTGTGTGCCATCTCCATGTTTCCCTTTGTGTATTTATAGTGCGTGTTCTCTTGTGCTTGTCACTGGTCCATCTGTGTTTCTTCCTGTGTCCCTCTGTAAGTCATCCAGTGTTTCTCCCTGCATGTCACCCCGTGACTTTAGCTTTCAGTTTCTTTTGTTAGATCTTCCCAGTTTAGGTTA
>VOQK01017741.1:55907-67592 GCA_015052645.1 Benitochromis conjunctus
CATATTAATAAAGCTCTCTCATCGCATCAAAGCCAGTGCATGCATTTTGGGTCCTTCTCTCACCTCCACACGGCTTGCCTCGCAAACTGTGACAGGTTATTTGATAGAAAAAAAAGAATATTGTGCTCAATTACACACCAATCAATCTTTAATTTTGTCTTCCAAAATGGCCCTCTGATGGGACCGCTTTAAAATTCTTTCCTGCTGAGTTTATGCGGTCAGTCATTGATTTCAGGTCTTACTATATCTATTTAATAAATTTTGCCCATTCTAAGTTTTAGAAACAAAGATACAGGATCAGGATACACTCGTTGACTAATGACCTATACTTGACAGTGGGGGTGAGCTTTCACAGTCAAATCCACTCAAATCCAACAGTTATGTCAAAATTCATAACGGGGGGGGAAGAAAAACCCTGAAACCCCAAAACTACTTTGTTACATTATGGAAACTGCAACACAAGGTGGGGTGTAGTGTGCTAGCATGAACTGGAGATTATTATTAAAAATAAATTTTTCATTATGTGATCTGTGGCTTCTCATCATCAGATAGTTAAAGAAGAAACCAGCAGTGTTCGGGATGAATTTTAATTCATTTTTTATAGGTTTAAAAAAAACCTAAACAAAAAACCCAAAACAAAGATGACGGTTATTCAGGAATGAGGAAACAGTCTGCAAACAATCTTTATGTGCCATCTGATGTATAATCATAACATTTTAAGTTAAATTCATTTATTTGTTCTGTATAAAGTCAGTCAATCATTGTTAAAATAAATCTTAACAAGCTACTGTTTTCTTAGAGCACCAGGGTTTGATCCTGCTACCAAAGTGTAGCAGGTTGCTTTCTGTAGCCTGCAGTCATTTCAGGAAAGGTGTTTCCTGCTGCTGTCCATTCAAACACCAACAAGCACGGGCGGTAGATGCTGCACAAAAGGAAAGCTGCACATTCCATAGCTTTGCTGCTTACAGTTGACCTGGAAAGGTGGGGGCTGAATTTTAATGCGCTTTTTCCATCTCCTCCTAGAGAGAAATAAAGGTGTCAACATGCTCAGGTGTCCTCTGATCTCCTTCTCACAAACCCCTCAAGTAAAAACCAGCTCTTTTCCCCTAGTTCAGAATCCCCAAGGTGCCATTCCTCAGGGTCAAATATTAAGTAGGCATCGGGGGTGAGCTCCTCTGGACTAGCATAGCTGCAGATCTGTGCTTCTGTGCCTGCAGCGGGGGTGGGGGGGAGGAACACTTAGTCCACTAACATCATTTTTTACAGAACACATCACAGCTGGAGACTGAAGAGAGGCAGAGGGCAGAGCAAAGTGGAATTACTTGAGGGTAAAAACATTATTCTTTGTCTTCTTTATTGCTTTGCCTTAATTTGTCCTCATCTTTTTAGGTAGTATTTATATTTTTGCAAAAGGAATGAACTAAGTCAAGACGCGACAACTTAAAGTTCACAAATAAAAATATGTGACATCCTTAAATTGAAGTTTCATGGTGATTTTTGCGGTTTCACAATTGTCCAGCTGTATGCTACCATACACTATACTGCCAGAAATATTCAGTCACCCATCCAGATCATTGAGTTCAGGTGTTTCAGTCACTTCACCTAGGCGTGCAGACTGCTTCTACAAACATTTGTGAAAGAAAGGGTCGCTCTCAGGAGCTTGGTGAATTCCAGCGTGGTATCGTGATAGGATGCAACCTGCGCAGCAAGTCCAGTCGTAAATATTACGCAGTCAACTGTTAGTGATATTATAAAAAAGTGGAAGCGATGGGAACAACAGCAACTAAGCCAAGTTGCAGTAGACCTCAATTCTATATTGACTTATTTTTGGAGTCGAAAATAAAGACACGCAACATGTAATTTTACTTAGCGTGCAACTTCTATAGCAGTTTTAATTTAATTGATTAATAATTTTTGTCATTGGTTTTCATCAACAAATAAAAACTAACGCACGAGGACAAAAGCTATGATGAAATGTACTGACACTTTCACCGACGAATAAAAATGAGATGAAACTATTCTGGAGAGACGAAACCCAATCAGAACTAATTAAGTTGTGTGGACAGGCATCAGAGGTTATTTCCTTGTGCAGTAATGTTAGAGTGCACAATCTGATCTACCACCGACAAACACGGTGGGAGCTCCCGGTTTCTCATGAAAACTCAACAAAATGTCATCACCTGGGAGGAAGAGGAGGGCAGACGTATGGACACATTTAGCATTTGATGTGAAGAAAAAGAAACTGCTTTGTAAACCGTGTGGATCAACTCTCACCGATAAAAACACGACAAACTTTATGCTTTACCCATCTGAATCAACTTTGGTAAAACAGAATCTTAATGCCTAAATTATGACTAAAACTAAATGACGTTTTAGTCAAAAGAATGACTAAAAATCAAAAGTAGCTGTCAAAATGACCACTCTCATATGTATTTGTCTGAACCATGATTTTGCAATATTTTGGGTATAGCAACAGCACAAACAAGGTTTGATTTCACTTCTATTGGCCACTTATCTGAACAACAAAGACAAGAGTATGTCAATAATGGCGCTGATTCCTCTGCCTTAATTACAGAGCTCCTCGACAAAAGTCTTCAAACAGAGAATTCAAATTAATGTAGAGACTGAGAGGAAACAGTGTTATTATGGTGGAGAGCAACGAATGCTGGGATTAGAGAGCTTTTCTCATCCAGGCCTCAAACTGTGTTTGTGAGTAAGACTTCTTTGATGACAAGACTTCTCGGTGTAGCTCCATGTCCTTGCATTCATTTCCATAGCTATCTATAATGCGTCACAGAGAGGGGGCAAGCTCTCCTGGTAGCCAAACACAATGGCTTCATGCTCCTGCATAATTCACTGTCATGTGCAGTAATCCATAGAGTAGCTGGAGTTAAAACCACAGAGCATTTAATAGATAAAGATGGGACGCTAAAGGGTCAATGTGTCAGTGAGAGGGGAACAAATGAATGTGTCTCTTATTGTGTTGTTTAAAATGAACTCAAATTTATGGCAGAAAATTTGATTTATATCCTGAATAAATGAATTAACTTTTTAACCCAAGCTAATTTTATAAAAGATCTACCAATTTAACGACAACAGAGACCTGCTATGTGCATAATAAGTTAGCAATAAGCAAATGCTGGCAGATAAATGTAAGGACACTAACGCTGGATTATTACAAGCTAATGTCGAGCTTATTTAGGTTAGCTACATAGGCTCTATGCTACACTGCTGTTGGTGACTCATAGCTCCCTGAAAAAATAACTAGACATCAGAGGTACTTTGTGCTTTTCTGATGCCTGTAGATGTTGTTCATAGAAAAAGAGGATTGAGTTATCTTTTCATCTCCGGTTATGAAGTTTATAATATCCAATGTGAGCAAAATAAAGAGGACTGATTAAGGACAGAGCTACCATTCTTTAAAACAACAACAACAACAACAACAACAACAACAACAACAACAATAATAACAAAACAACTTAAAAAAAAATAATTCCCCTGTTCCCAGACAGTAGAATAAAAAAAATCTTTTATTGTTATTGTACATGTACAACAAAACTGTAGTTGCACATGTACAAATGTTCATTGTGCCATCCACAAGTTAAAGCTCTATCGTACAAAGAAGAAGACATATAGGAACATCTAAGCTCTGTCATCTTCCCCTTAACCTAACTTTTTTTTTGACACATGCTGCTGCCATAAAATTCAACACGACTTTATTTTTTCATAAAATCAGTTTCTCAGTTTAAACATTTCTTTAACATATGTTTTCTATGTTACATTACTAATAAAAAAAATATGGGTTTGTGATATTTGCATAACATTGTATTTTGCTTATATTTACATTTTTTTTAAAATTTTGAATTGTGTTTATTAATTTTAGTTTGGCTAATATCATTTAATAGTACTTGATAGAGAATATAGAGCTGAGGGGAACTGCAACAGGAAAAATGAGGGCTTTATATGAGGAAGGCTAGACCTTAATCCATCCAGTTGGGAACATCAACCCAGCTGGGTTTGAATTACATAGGAATAAAATAGATTTGCTCATGTCATTCAATTATGACATGAGAGTTTTGGACGTCACACACATCAGTGGATAGTCTGGCAACACGGCTTCTCCCAAAAAATTCCCGATAATCCCCACTGATATTATGATGGAGAAAAAAAATCCAAACAGTTGTTAGTGAAATGTTTATTCTGGGGGTGAATCAAACTGTGTAATCTCCTTGTGCTTATATCTTTCATAGTGGTTTTACTGGCGCACAGATCAGAAAAAAAGGTAAACAGTATGAGGGCGGCTTAATGAAACGATCAACCAGGTGAACTTCTGGAGCTTTTTTCCCCTCTTTGTGTATGTGTGCGTTTCCTATTGGAAATAGGCTTGCAGCGTGACTATGGTCATTGGGTGTGCACCTGAATTTGATGTCATCATTTTCATCTGCCTAAATAAACCAAATGTAATGAACAAAATGCTCCAGAGTTCAGACGATCCAAGCAAAGCAGTGTCCTGTGAACACACTCTAAAAGCTCCTGATATTTCACTTTGTTTATTGGTGTGAATGACCCCTCATTGTGCCTGTTCAATGTGCGGGATTCTGGAATAAAACATATCTAAATATATCTTTTATATTATATTTTTAATTACACCTTTTAGAGTTATATTGAAAAGGAGGATACAACTTTAGTCTTTTGTATGTTTAAGATGCAATCAGTGTTATCAATCCCGCTACTGGAACCTCAAAAGAGATGGACTGTTATTATTGCGTGAAGCCTAATTGTTGTGGGTTCTTTATTCTCAGCATAAATGAAGTATTCAGATGATGAGCACTAAAAGCTTTGAAAGTAATATTTGTTGAAGTGGGTTTACTGTGTAGGCAGTTCTGTGCGATAACATAAACAAACTCTATAAAAGCTCAGGACTCTCCTCTCTCCTGTATTATCCAGACTTTTCACAGTATTTAGTAGAAGTTGTACAGATTACCACAAAGTAGTGATAATTTAGTAAGAGTGGAAGTTGTTTTTCATTTAAAAGTACAGGAGAAGAAGAAAAACAACAAAAGATTTCCGTGTTGTTTTTTTTTAAATTAAGACGTGTTAACCCCCCAAAACATTTATACAAGTTACTACATTCCTCTGTTCTCCACATTTCTTTCAGCTGCCATTAGTGAGAGTGCCATTAGTGGACAGCACCTGATCATTTCTGATCATTCAGAGACTTTTAAATATTTGGTAGTTACAGTCTTAGGGGATGTTTACCTACAGTTGTAGTACAGGCCCTTTTGGCAGCACCTTTTTGTCACGTTATTGCTGGGTAATAGTTGGAATTAATTATAAAATTTAAAAAAATAATAATTATGATTTTTTTATTTAGATTGACCGCAGCAGGCATTGTACAGCCTGGCTCAATGGAGGGCCCGTGACACACTAAATAGAACAAATCATAATTAATTTTGTTTACTATTCCTGTGTTTACTCTTATGACCTGTTAAGATAGCAACAATAACACAAATTATGTTGGGGGTGGAGCCTGTCTCTCGGCCTGCGACATCTCCAGCCTCCCTGCAACCCTGATTTGGATCAGCAGAAGAAAATGGATGGTAAAAAGCTACTTTCAGCTGTTCCCTTCTCACAAGCTGTTGCCACAGCAGGTAGCTCCACATTTTTGCTACAGCAAAGCAAGAATAAAAAAGGACATCGATTGTAGGGAAAGGTGTTCCGTCAACAGTTTTACAAATATCTAATTTATTCTGTCTGTAATCTTTTTTATTGTTTTTCTACTCAGGGCATTTTCCATTGCAACACCGTGAGTGACCAAATGGACCACAGTCAGCAAACTTACTGGTGAAGCCATGGGTGCATTTAGAAGTAGAAGAAACCAGATTACAAGCTGGGTCCTTATTCATTTAAATGGAAGCTGCTCATTGGTGCATACACACATTTTTTTTTTTTTTTTACCAGCTTCCTCCATGCTTCTGCAACTTTGCACCCACAGAGCATGTGAATTAGCATCCTAATATCCAAAGAAAGCATGCATGACTGAGACTCTGCTGGTCAACTGTGCTATTTGGCTCTCCACACACGAGTGGAAAGTGAATAATTATAAGACCTTCATACACACAAAGTTTGATAGTTGCGGATTGTGATGCATAGAAAAACATATTTCTTAAATAACAACAAAGTGATAAAATATTAAGATGCTGGTGTTTTACCAGAGGAGAAAATGATGTTTTTGTAACCATGTCTCTTTAAATGAAAAATGAAATAAATGGATTGCAGCACAACAAGATGCATAAAATGTTTATACTCAACAAGTCAAGAGTTTAATCTCTGCTTTTACAGCACCTCTCGCTGAGCCGAGGTGTCAAGTTAGCAGTGACACAGAGGGATAACTAGAGTGTGAGAGGAATTCTAATTTTGACAAAATGTTCATCATACAAACTGTTTTCCCACCTTCAAACAGCAATAAATGCAGGCGTGATATCTCAAGTTAAATGCACGAAAAACCTAACACATATGGCCCTTTATGACATATTTGTACAGTCTTGAAAAAGGAAGTCTGCAGAAACTCTAAATATCCAACAACTTGCGTGTGTGTTCTTTAATATTTGTCAAAAAGATTTCGAAAAAGAAATAACCGCAGTGCAATTTATTCAAACTAAGTGCTAATTACATTAGTGCTTGCAGTTAGCTGTGTTCCTCATTGATGCACGAGTGTTACCCTGATGACAGATTGGTGATCTGTCCAGGGTGGAGCCTGTCTCTAGCGCTGTGACGTCTCCAGCCTCCCTGCAACCCTGATTTTGGGTAAGCAGAAGAAAATGGATGGTAAAAAGCTACTTTCAGCTGTTCCCTTCTCACAAGCTGTTGCCACAACAAGTAGCATCACATTTTTGATATGGCATTATTTTTTTGTTTTGTTGTTTTAAAGTCAGATGCCCTTCCTGATGCCACCACAAAGGGGATTTGCACCTTTCACGTGCCAAGCAAATGAGAAATGAAATGAAGTGCTCACTTTGGACAGATTATTTTCCCCATTTTTCCAGCAAACAGCAAAGTCTGGGGATGAAGAATGAAGCCAAAGACTGCGGTTCCTCTAGTGGCCACTTGAGGCTGGCACCAAAAGTGAGTCAATCCCCATGGGCACAGATGTAAAAAAAGAGAAAGAAAAAAAAAAGCCCAAACTTACAGGATAAAAAAGCATACTTTCAGCCCCTTACAGAGAACCGTTATCCTCTAAACATTTATCTAGTTACAGCTCTGCTTTATTAGCATTATGGGATTTGTTAAATATGGTGACTCGTGGCGCCAAAAAAATGTCTGTCACTGCCAAAAATGGAGAATGTTAATGCTTGAAAATGCTCAGAAAAGGTAGTGACAAAATTTAAAGGAGATGGTGGAGTGCTAGGTTATTAACTATCCCTAGTTTTGTTAGCAAGGTGTATCCATGGGGTATAATGATTACAGTCTATGGATAGATACTATACTATATACTATAAAGGCAGATTACTGGCTAATTAGTGGTAAGTAAGATACAATTACAATAATAGAATTTGTCTTCTGTTTGTTCAAATAACGACACAACAAACCATATTATTTTACAGGGGAATTTAAACATCCAACAACAATCCATGAATATTAAATTGCCTCCTTGCCATTAAAGGAGATATTGTTTTGGCACTTGTGTGTTGGCTTGACTTTTCAGCCCCACAGGCTGTCCTTCTGGTCTCTGCAGCAGTCCATTGAAGCACAAATGGGAGAAGGAATATTTGATCTAATGTCATCAGGTGGCACGCTCTGCATTAATGGCACCGTTGCCATGTGCCTCTAAATTATAAAGGTTATGTCACAATTGCCCTGCTCTAAGGCTCCAAAATATAAACTGAAAGTAGCACACACTGTATTTATCAAAAGGTAGCTACAGTGTGTGCTGTAGAATAACTTTAACATGTGAACTCCTGCTTCAGTTTATCACTGGTTCTCTATTAGCTTCAAGAGGATAAAAGCAGACATAATGTCCCAACTTTCTGAGTGATTTCAAGGCCTAAGCTCTAAAGTGCTAATTCTCCTCCCAAAAAAAGAAATGCTAAAGCAGACGCACGCACGCACGCACGCACGCACGCACGCACGCACATGCACACAAAAACAAACAGATAAAGGATGTAAATTATCAGGACTCCGCTGTCTGAGTGGGAATTATTACTTACTTTGGTTTGAACTCTGTGTAAACTCTGACTCAGACTTCCCCGCTTTCAGTACAGTTTTTCCACACGGGGTCTCTCTCACACACACACACACACGCACGCACACACGCACACACACACACACATCTTCACTTACAAGCACACCCCCCTCACACATGCAAATGCACCACATGTGTAGTATTCTCTATATGTGTGTGAACTGAGGAAGACATTAGCTGTGTTCACATAAAGCTACAAATAGGCAGTTCCTTGTGTCTGGCTGTGTGCTGGAAAAGAGTTGAGCTCAAATCAACTTCTTTCTTCTTTTCCTTACAGTGTGTGTGTCCTTCTTTCTTCTTCTGTGTGTTAGTCTGTCATTACCTCTGCTTGGTTTCTGCAGGAGTCTGGCTGTCTGCTCCTTAAATAGGCTTGACCTCAGTACAGACTCTGAGGCTGCCTCAGTCTTTAACTCCACATGCTTCTCCATTTACATTAGAGTGCGGTTTTGTGAGCGTGGGTTATTTTCATTACAGGCGCTCTGCTTGCAGCCACACATAGTCTAACTATGAGCAGCATAAATTTCGTGCCTTCTGAATGCTACATTTTTTAATTTCCAATTATTTTTTTCTCTATATGTCCACTTACCAATGTTGAATTCAATCGCACACTGAGACAGTGAAGGTCAACATCAAATACAACTGCTGTTTTTTCATTACAAGCACTAATCCATGAAGGTATGCTGCATACAGACTGATCAGCATGTATCAATATGTACAAATAACTAATAGGGATCATATTAGACTGCACAGGATAGCTTTGTTAAACAAATCTGACATTCGGCACGTGTCACTTGTAATGTCTTGTACTTTATTCATGTGGAGCACTTTGAGGTTAAATTAAGGTTCTCTCTGGGGAGGCCAATCAATGACTGACAGTGTTTTATTGTCTGTTTTTCTATTCAGGTATGCCTTTTCTGCATTTGCAGTGTGTTTGAGATCATTGTCATGCTGAACAACGAAGCTGTTGCCATTTAAATACTTTCCAGATGGTATTGCATGTTGGATCAACATCTGATGATACTTTTCTGTGATCTTAATTCCATCAGTTTTGACAAGATCTCAAGCACCACTGGATGAAATTAAGCCCCAAACCATGACAGAGCCTCCACAGTGTTTTACAGATGGCTGTAGACACTCATCTCTCTCACAACATCCTCCATATATATATATATATAATATTAAAGATCTGAGGCAGTGCTTGAAGTGGGAAAAAATAAGTGCAGGAACTCTAATGTAGTCTTTTATCGGTCTTGTGATATTGTCTATTCAGTAAGTACCGGAACGCAGAAAAAAGTGGCGGAACCCAAAAGACGAAAATACAGAAGTTCCGGAACTGCGTTCCGCTGCGTTCCGGCCCACTTCAAGCACTGATCTGAGGCAAAAAATACGATCTGTTGCCACTGATTTTCAGTCCAGTTGTTGTGTATTTGGATATACCTCAACCTTTTCATTTCCTTAAGAATGACATCTTGACAACCACCCTTCCACTTTCTCAGGTGTGTGTCTGTCTTTGCTGCATTTTTGCAGATGACTTTCAGGTAAAGTTAATCTGCTGTAGGTTTTTGTGGCCTGACTCACACAGCAAGGTAAAAGATTAAGATGTTTATTTATAGTAAGTACAGAAGTACCCAGGGAGACCAGAGCAGGCCAACGATGGTAAGAATGCCGAGGATCTGGAAGGGTCTGTGGGCAGGGAGAAACTGAGTTAGCACTGGCTGACGGAGAGTAATGGGGAAACAGTGTTTGTTGTAACTGAGTTGGCTTATCTTAATTGAGATCCAGAAAATGGAAGTAATGAGTGGATATGTCAGAGGGCAGGCTGGGTTCCAGCGCTGAGGAAGCGGGTACGGTGGGTATGGTGGAGAGTAGGCAGGCACGTGTGAGACCTGAGAGTTTCACTGAGGTGAGCCAGGTGAGGCGGGCGCAGGGAGTGGAGCTGGCTGAATACTGAAACAGGTAGATCCTTCTGGTGAATGAACAGGTTGCGGTCCAAGATTCTGCAGAGGAGAGAAATAAAAAAGGAGGTTATCACACTGTGTGCTAAGGACTACAAAGACAAAGGACATCTTACCACCATAGTGGATGTACAATCTGACAGAGAAGCACAGCCACAGCTGGACTTAAGCAGACAGTCTCCTGATGAATAATGTTTTGCAGGTGTGGAAGAGTGAGCTTGGGAAAGAGGCAGGGAAGAAACCACCTTAAAACCACCTGGAAAAGAAGAATAAAAAAAATAATCTTTGGAGATCACCTCATTGGTGAAAAATACTATTTTATTCTTGTGAAACTGTGTTATCTTTATCATTATTTCACAGTTAAAAGCTAAAGAAATGGGAGCAAATTGTGTTTTGTGACAGACCGCTGGTAACAAAGTGCCTAAAGATGCAATCTAAAATTGGTTCTTTGCCAAATTGTGTGTTATGTGTAGACACGACACTGGTTCATCCATCTTTTATACTTTAATGATAAATAGGTCAGTGTTAGGTGACTTAATAATAAGAAAACAACAACAACAACAACAACAAAAAACCCATTCATCTGAAAATGGTCATCTTTGAACTAGAATGAAAAATCAGTGAAAAAGAAGCAAAATGTTTAAAGACAAACTTTGAAAGACTTTGAAAGAAGGGCTGGAGAACTGTTGCTCTAGACTATTCAAAAAGTTAAATGAAAGTCTGGCTGCTTGGAAGCAAAATATAAAGAAATGCGGGTGGGTTTTGCACAGTATTGTATTTCCATAATTGTTAGGGCTTTTGTCTTGTTGACAGTTGGCAGAAAAACAAAGGCAATTTCTGAAAAGGATAATAAATCAAACACAATAACTAGGAATGACAGACTCACTGTGAGAAACTTCACCACCGTATGAAAAGTTAACAGCTCTAGTGTTTAGGATTCCCTCTGAGGGGGGCATGGTTCTGAGAATCTCATTTAATGGCAATCCATTTCACTAAAACAAACCCAGCTAGTGGCAGTGCTTCTGTGGAAAACTTAAGGGACCTTTAAAGTCAGCACACTTCAACCTCTGAATAATAACAACAGAATCTCATTAAAAATCCCATTATAGTCAATCCAATAGCTGAGATGTTTTAGGCAGGATCAAAGTAATCAATTTCTGTTAAATGCAGGAATAGCAAGATCACATTTAATAATCACATTTGTAGTGCTGTGGACAACAGAATTCAGAAAGCTTGTACTGGGGGGGGGGAAGGATAAAATACACGTGATACAAACAGTCCAATCTTTATTACAACGAAATATAAACGTGTTATTGGTGCCGAGCAGAAACTACAGTCTGTGCGTTAATTAATTAATTAATCAGGACCACTGACTTTGAAAAAAGAGCCATTTTTATTATCTTTAATTTATGGATGATGTCGGATATCTGAGGAAGTGAAGGCCAATGCAGCTCAGATAAACTCAGTGCAGAGTCATGCATGGCATCC
>VOQK01017742.1:2160-17418 GCA_015052645.1 Benitochromis conjunctus
CATGAAGTAGTTTAACTTTGACCATATACATAAGGCTATGTGTCAGTATGTTTACAGTATGTGTCTCTGTATATGTAAGTGGTTAACTTGCTAGCAGTAGCATTTCATGTAGAGTTGCTTAATTTCTTGTTTCCTTTAGGGGACATATGTGTGCCTGTGGAGAAAGACTTAATGAAGCAGCCTTATTATTAGAACTGTAGAGATGTTGCTGTACCAGCGTGCGTCCTGACGTGAATCAAATGTTTAAACAAAATGAGATACCTCATCCTTAAGACATATTTTTTTCTGTAATTCATTGCTTATTCTAGTAGAGCAGCAGCTACATTTGCTGTTGAGCTTTGCCAGGCTGACAGAGCACTGAGACTGTGCTCCCTGGTGATGTCAACCTGTTACTGTGGGTGTGGTGCCAATTATCTGTGATTCAAAACAACCCTGAAGTCTATTTATGTATATGTCCACTATATTATGTCCATGGCACTTCATCATCCATATATGAATCAGGCAATGCTTCTCTACAGTCACTGCTGCTCTTTAAACCCTGTATCGAGGGGTTAGTGAGCTGTTATAATCATGCAGCAATTGAAAAGATACTTGTGTTGTCCTAATATTTAATGTCATAAACTCAAATTATAGTAAACATCAATTTAAACATTAGGAGCTACACAGCTGAGTAGTTAATGGATGTTCTTATTGTGTATGTGTTGTATGAGATGAACATGTGTCAACCCACTGTTTTTGCATTGCTGTTAGGAAATGTGTTTTTAGGGACAGCTAAAGTCATATTCTCTGAGGGTGCGTGGTCCCCCTGTTGTGTGTTGTGGGCTGACCAGTGAAAACAGATTTGAGGTTGTATGTTAGCTTTTGGTGTGTTTGACTTTCTTTGTTTAACCCCCCATTTGTTATTGCAGCGGTGTCACAGGCGCTCTCAAGGTTTTCAGTGAGAGGAGAATTGTAAGACCTCTTTATTGTACCATAGCACTAACCATGAGGACTGCCTATGCCATTTACAGACAAACAACACACTTTTTTGTCATACCTTCAATGGATTGCCCATTTTCGTTCTTTGCCTGGTCTGCCCTCCGTTCCCCTACCCCAACCTACCTCTCCTTCTTTGATTTATACCCTCCCTTTCACAAACAGCAGGACACTCACTGCTGTAACCTCTGAGTCCTTCTGTAAACCCCCCACCCTACCCGCCCCTGTCATAATTTATCTCTGAGCATCAGGCTGTATTGCAGTTACAAACCATTAAGAATGAGCAACACCACCTCTTTTTCCATTGATAGATAAACTCATCTAACATGACGTTTGCTTTTGATTTCATTGCTTGGTTTTTGACTTGGTTTTGGGACTTGATTGGCATCAAACACTCCGAGCTTGAGAATGAAGGAAGAGAGGAAGAGGAGAATGAAGAGGAGTAAGGGGAAAAAGATGGAATGGGGGAATGAATTTTGCTTTAGCTGGACAAAATTCATTTGTCTGGTTCATAGCCCATGCATACATACATACATGAAAAACTTGTTTTGTGTCTTACTTGAATAATAGTGGAATGATGAAAGATTCTTAACAGAATTCTTTCCAAGAAGGAAATAAAGAAATGCTGATGTGTAAATGATGACTTTTGCAGGGTGGTAAAACGGGTAACACATGGCTGGTTATACTGAATCAGAGTTATGTATACATGAGGAAACAGTAAATGAGGGCAAATGCTTCATGCTTCATTGCACCTCTTTAAATATGATATTAGCCCATACATGCTTAAGAAGCCACCTCTGTTGTTGGCGCTTCTGTCCCTGTGTTATCGACTTTTTTTACACTGCAAATATTTCATCACCCCACTAATAAAACCTGATAATTAAGTTTACCAGTTATTATCCTGATAAAAATATATATGTTAGGTTAAGACTAAAAGCCTCATATATATATAGTTGACATCCGGAAGAGGTAACATGGGTCTCTTATTAAAGGCGAGAAATAGAGCGGGAGGAAACCACCCTTCCAGAAAACACTTGCAAGCAGCATGCTTCCATCATTCCCATGCCGTATTAGCTGGGTCCCACGGCAATCAGGGCTGCTGCACTGTCAGACCGACATGAGGAAACATAACACCATCTCTGCCCAAAGAAAAACAGACAGGAAGCCTTGCGTCACCCAAAAAGTCTCACTATATGCAGATGATATTGTAATGGACATCACTGCATGTGAGGGTTTCAGAAAAGTGTTAGCAGTGTGCATAATTTACGGTAAGGAGGGCAGAGAAAAGCTTGAGGTGGAGGACAAAAATCTTAGTCCTGGATGTTTTCTGGGTATGCATGGATGCTAATTCAGGATGTTTTACAAATGGAACCCAAAAAATACCTGCCAGACCACATGCTGTCTTATAAACAGTGCACAGTACTGGTTTTTGCTGGTAAGCTAATGTGGTTCTCCGTCTACTTCAACACAAACAGAAGAAGCTTGTACACTGCTTTCAAGGAATGGAAATAAATGGTGTTTTCATGTCACTGAGGAAACTTTTCAACAGCTGCTCTGGGGGTGGATTCTAGGATTGAGGGTGGGAAAAGAATTTCCGATCATATTATTATTTTTTTTAAATAATGGGATAAATGTATTTACCAAGTTGATTTTGATTCATTTTTCAGTGGACATGAAAACACTGGAGCACACGTTCTGCTTGGTACTATTTCAGGCTTGGATTGATAATGCACTGGAATACTGCATGAACTATTCCTCATACTGAGGTCACATCAAACGTACCCACAGTGCATTTCCATAACGCCAACTTCCCCATGCCACATAATCTGATTTGAGCTATCAGATAAATCTAATACCTAAGCCTGTAGGTACATTTGATCAATGCTGCATGTGATGATGATGATACGATGACTTTAAAGAGCCCAACTCTGTGAGCTATTACAGTGCCTAGTTTTTACACTATGGTATACAGTTGTGGCACTGGGGTAAATGTGACTGGAGAATCACAATGATAACCAGCTCAGAAGGTTGGCTCCTATAACCAAGGAACCTCAGTATGATGCATTGTAGTGTGACTTTGTCCTCTCGTGTCCTTCCTCGTCCATGCAGAAGCTCGACGCAGAGCCCCAGCCACTGAGCTCATCAGAGGGGAGCACAGTTGATATCCGCCCCCCCGGAGATGGGGTTGATTCAGTGGAGCTGGAACCAGAGGAGTCACTGGACCCAGAAGCCTGCTTTACAGAGGGTAAGTGGGATGCAAGGGTGATAGGCAGGGATGATGATGGAAAGTGGGAAAGTGGACCAGAGCGAGGAAGGTGGGGAGACAAAACACTTCCAGAGCACATTTCAAGACTTGGAGTAAATTGCATTGACTGCTTGTGCTTAGCACAGGTCTGTTAGACTAACAGCTGAGTGACAGTGAATTCAAATGCTCAGCGGAACAGATAAAAATGTGGTCTGTGCGGTTCTATTGTTTTGTAATGTAACCTGACATTTTATCTGACATACCTTTAGTACCATTAAAGCTACTTTCAGCTGCTCTGCTATTCATAAAGGGGTCACTGCAGCGGGTAGCTCCAGAATATTTGATTTGGCAGATTTTTATGTCGGATGGCCTTCCTGATGCAGCCCCAAAGGGATTTGCTATCTCCTCCCGGGATCGAGGCAGAGGGCTTTTGCTTGTTAGGTGTGTAAACCACTACACTGTGGAGCCACCTCCAGCACAATCGTGAATATGCATATGACCTCCTCTGCAATACAGAAATGACATGGGATGACTGAGGATGTCTTATGTTTAAAATAAGTCTAATATTTTCATCACAATTGTAATAAAAAAAATGTTTTGTTGTTGTTGTTGTTGCATTCTCTGGTGAAAATGTAAAAAAAAAAGTGCATTGGAAACAGATGTAAGCAATACGTTATGACTTGCATGAAGCGTGTGCATAAAACATAGCAGCAGATGAAAGCGTAAGACCCTGAACTGAATACCCACAAAGAAAATGTATAATTTTATTTTAACACTATTCTATGTCACTAATATGTCAAATAGAATAATAACACCCTTTCAGTAAGCAGTGATATTTTAACTTTCAGTGGATTCTGCATGCTGCTGGAAAGTTGTGTGGGCTCCTTTGATTTTTTTTTCTTTTCTTTTTTTAACTTTTGCATGTTCATTAGATAGCATAGACAAGAGACAGGAACGCAGAGAGTGTGTGGGAGAAGACATACAGCAAAGGACCTTGGGTCAGAACCAACCCTGGGCCACAGCTTTCAGCCTTGTGGCATGTGGTTGCCTGCTCAGGTTGTGAGCTAAACTGGCATGCTTAACATTTGATTTTGATTTTAATCACTACACTTTAATATTTAGCAGTGAAGCATGGCTCACAGTTCTAGAGTAGTAAGCTTGGTTGGTTAACCAGTTTTTGCATTAAAAAATGATAAAAATCAATAATTAATGAAATTAGAACATTTGGATGTTCCAGTCACTTTAGGGTTATTTACAAAATAAAAACTCTCAAACAAAACTTAAATAAAAGCCGTGATTTGTTGTGGGTATTTTTGTTTTAACACATTCAGTTGGATCAAAAAATGATTACATCAAAGCCCTTCTTTGGTCCCCAACTACAAAACTGCATCTTTTAAGTCCACTGTTGCCATGTGCTGCAGATCTGTTGCTGTCTGCATAAACAAAAGTTCATATTCACAACTTAGATTCAGAATCGAGCCAGAACCTCATAGGTCTGAAATAGAATTCCCCAAATTCCTCCACAAATAGTGATGTAGGTGCTACAGGATAGCAATTGCTGTGAAACTGTGAGGTGACATAAGTGCTCTGCAACCTTGCTTTCATATACTGTAAGTTCATATACAGTTGAGTTGGATGGACTACTCCAACGACAATAAGATGGCACAACTGACTCAGATTGATTGCAGTGTGTTGGCAATCTGTGTTCATAAATTAAACCGCAATAATTTATAAACCTTCACCAATCTGTGTGACAGTGAATCCAGGCTGTTCGAGTCAGACCTAAATGTTTGGAAACTGGTTGCCTCTCACCAGCTAATCTAAGCAACAGCCTTGCAATCCAAGTAGCACCCAGAAATTGAGAATGCAACACCCTCAACGTCTGGGCAAGCATTTGGTCACCAAACCTTACTGCAGTCAATCAGGAAATATGAAAATTCTTCAGTAAAATCACAATGACACTTCAAGAAGTCATGAGACGACAGGACAGAAGCAGTGTGATGTGAAATAACGACAACACACTCAATTATTGTAATGACAGTGAAAATTCAGTTCATTCTGGCATTTTGTTGGCTAAAATGTTAGCAGTAACCTTTACCGTATTAAGGCATGCAGTTCACATTCATATAACTTATCTGGATAACAGAAAGCAGTCCCACAATATGTCATCCAGCAGGACCAAAATAACATATTCTGTGTTTATGTGTTGATTCACCATGGAGTTGTGATACCTGGGCTTCATTTCTCATGCTGTTTTCTCTGTGCCTGCAGGCTGTGTGCGCAGGTTCCAGTGCTGCCAGATCAATGAGGAGGGAGACAAGTTTAAGAGCTGGTGGACACTCAGGAAAACCTGCTTTATCATAGTAGAGCATAACTGGTTTGAATCCTTCATCATATTCATGATTCTGCTCAGCAGTGGAGCACTGGTGAGTGGGGGTTAGACTTCATTGTATGAAGTTCTTGATAAACACTGCTTGGGTCCTTCTCATGAGCAGAGTTTGTTCTTCACTGCACTCGTTTGGCTTGCTTTTATATATTTTCTGTTTTTATTTCACAGTCTGAAAGCACCACATTTAGGACAGCTTCAGTTCTCTAAGCAGTTACTCTGTTAACCTTCTCAATAGATCTTTGATGAATCACTTATTTACACTTCACTACTTCTATCTGAAGTTTCTATAAAATATTCCATTCTGCACAGGCATTTGAGGACATTTACATCGAACAGCGGCGGACCATCAAAACCGTGCTAGAGTACGCAGACAAGGTCTTCACTTACATCTTCATCCTTGAAATGCTGTTAAAGTGGGTGGCATATGGCTTTGTCAAGTACTTCACCAATGCCTGGTGCTGGCTGGACTTCTTAATTGTAGACGTAAGTATGTTCAGTGTTCACTCTTATTAAAATTAAGCCTCCAGTCTGCTGTACAATGAGAACCATAAAGTAGAAACGGTAGCTTAAATTAGCATATGGACTGGTAACTGGACAGACCGCTACCATGGCCCACACCAAGACTTAAATTAACAAAGTCAACTGAATCTTCTTCCCTCCATTCTTTATGATAACCTAAGCCAGCTCATTAAATATTTAACAAGAAAGAAACTTTAATGACTGCCATGCTGACATAATTTTAGTTAACTTATTGTTCTCTCATTTCTTTATTTGAAATTGATTTGTTTTTCTAACACTACATTGTGGCACAGTGCAAGTGAAATTTTTTTGTTTCTCACCCTGTGTATCTGATATTATCTCCTCTCAGGTGTCCTTGGTCAGCCTAGTAGCAAATGCTCTGGGCTACTCTGAGCTTACCGCCATCAAATCTCTGAGGACACTGCGAGCTCTTCGGCCCCTGAGGGCCCTGTCTCGGTTTGAGGGCATGAGGGTAAGAAAAGGAGGAATACTGTTTGTGGGCAAGCTGAAAATTTTTTTTAAATCAATTCTCACACCAACCAGTTACATCTTCCACATGCTTCAAAATGTCAATTAAATTAAAAAATTTGATGAAATTCAGTTTTACCTTTATCTGCTTTTGTACCAATAGTTACGAGATAAATACCACTCTCTTGTTAGTACAGTAGACATCCAAAATATGAATATTAAACTGCATCTGCCAGAGATGAATAATGCTCTTGGATTGGCTACTTTCAAACCTTCTACCACTGAGTACAGGGGTATGTCGCGATCCCAACCTCTATGGTTGCTTCGTGTTGTTTCTACTAAGAAGACTGTCTCTAAGGCCGTGAATTCTGTCTTGATTTGTCAGAGAACCTAAAAGAATATAAATACCCAACTTCAACCTGACTGCTGGCTGTGTCATGCAAAGACAATGACCTGCTCTCTCCTGAATTACAGCCACCAGGTTCTGACCATGTGCTCATTGACTAATGACTTGTCACATCATTAGCCAATGAGCATGCAGTTTCATTCCACAGATAATCCTCCATTAAGAAAAACAGTATGACCAAGACTTATAAAACAGTATGTATTTATTTTTGTTAGTGATATCATTGCTATCATCTAACTATGAGCAATGTTACGTAAATAGGTTTATTGTCCAAAAGGTATGTAAAAATGCTCACTTGAACTTTCAGCCTACGTCTTTATTTCCTTTAAAAAGATGAATTCTTATCACATTCTTTTTGTTCTCTATATCTCTGAAGCTGTATAGTCATTCTCAGTGTTAGCGTGTCCCGTATTAGATATGCTGAAGGGAAAATGCCCCTATTTTTTTTTGTTTTAATATTCACATTTTATTATTTTAAAGTAACTTAATACATCTTTTTCCAGACATGTTGTGAGGTTTTAGCTTTTTAGGGGGGCTGCCTGTAAGACTGCATGCTTTTACAACTTCTGTAAATGTATCATTTCCTTACAGTTCAACACTGTAATAGTTCTCTCTGCATGACTTTCTTCACATTGTGTTAATGGATTGCTGTATATAGCTGTTCTCAGGCATTGTTTTCTGGCATTGCTTGTGTGGTGCCTTTGACCTGTAATTTTTTTCTTTGTTGTGTGTCTTTTTTTCATTTACAGTCAAACAAAATGTTGTGACTTCATCCCGCCTCTCTAAGGTTTTTTTCTGTTTTGCTTTTTCACCTATCCACCTTCTTCTTTCCAACTGTCATGTTGTTAAGTAGATATGTATGGTGTTAAGAGCTTTATGTGTGCAGACATTATATATTAAATACAGCTCTGAATAACACAGCTTCACTGTTAACCTTTGATTCAGTCTTGGTATTTGTTCTGAAAGCATAAACCTTTTGGCTCAATCAAGTCAGTTGTCCACATGCTCTTATTTAAGGACAGCTAAGTGATAAGATAATTGTAATGACCATTTATCCTAAATCAGTCAACCATTCTTCTTTAGCACAGACTTTGAGAAAACGGTGAGTTCTGAGTCAGACTTTGTGTTTCGACATCCCCAGGTTGTGGTGAATGCATTACTGGGAGCCATCCCCTCCATCATGAATGTGCTGCTGGTCTGCCTCATATTTTGGCTCATCTTCAGCATTATGGGTGTCAACCTGTTTGCGGGCAAGTACTACTACTGTGTCAATGCCACCACGGACGAGCCCTTCCCTATCGACGTCGTCAACAACAAGTCTGATTGCCTGAGCTTGAATGGCAGTGCCCGCTGGAAGAATGTTAAAATCAACTTCGACAATGTGGGAGCCGGCTATCTGGCTCTGTTGCAAGTGGTGAGTTTAGCTTGCAATTGGCATTAAGTAGAAAAGAGCAGAAAAGTCAAAGTATACATATGTGTTTGGAATCATTTATATTGAAACTGTCTGACTTCTACAGTTGACCACACAATTTCGTCTGTCTTTAGCTTTAATCTTGCAGTTAGTGCCATCCATCCACTCGCTATATCCGCATAATCGTATAGATTGGGAGTTTTTACTCAGTTCAAAAAATAAATAAATTAATTAATTAAAAAAAGAACAAGCACAAAAATAAAAACAATGCAGGTGTAGGAAAAACATGTCAACTCAAACACAAAAGCCCCCATCTGACCAGCAGGTTCTAACTCAGAACCATTTGGGGTTAGGCGAGCGGTTTGACGGGACCACTTAGTCAAAACAGGATTGTCTTCCCATTTATGGTCATTTGTATTTGGTGGTATTTGATGATCTACACACACAAATATGTGCAAAATCCTGAAACAAGGAGAGCACACAGCCCTGTCCTTACATGTGTAAAGAGAGAAGGACTGAACAATCTGTAGACCTATATTGCCATTTTAGAGTATAACAAAAAATTATTGCGCTAACCTCGTAGCTCCATTCCTTGGAATTATTAGTCTGCTTGCCCATCGATTCCACTTATCAGTTCCACTTGCACTACAGTCAGCTGGTTTCAGTTCATGTGCCAGGGAAAGAAAACAGTGGCGCAGCCTACAGCATGGATAAAAACATTACTTTTATTTTTATTACATAAAAGGACAAGAGTGCGATGGTACAAATTGCATGCAGAACAGAAACAACTGCATTATGTTGCTAACACAACTTCAGCCCTTTGCAAGCATCTGCACAGGCAGCATGTTAATGCTAAGCTCACCAAGAACCCAGAGTGATGTTAAAACCGAGTGAATGCTGGCCCCAGCCCTGCAGCAAGACCCTGAACTTCAACAGGTAACAAATGTACGAGCAGTCAGGCTGCTGAAAGCGTTTACCGGCAGAAGCTGTTTGCTGTCATGCAAACATGTCCGTGTTTCTAAAGAAGAATCACTGCGGCGATCACTCAATCTCTTTGTGCTGGTTTTCATCTTTCCCAGTGGTGGTACCAAGCAGAGTGAGCACAGGGCCCACTAGAAGATGTCGAGCCCTAAGGCCACCCTCATGAAGTCTATTTTTGACTGATTCTGCTGGAGGTCGTTTTGTGGTCATTTTGTCGGGTTTTGGCAGTTCTCATCCAGTTGCTCCTTGAACAAAAGAGCAGATACTAGTCCTGACGATGGCTTAAGGACTTCTACAGTCTCGTCTAGCTCTCCTAGAGAAACTGCCCGTCTCCTGTTAAAACACAGTTTCTTCTGTTACCTGCTTTTAGGCAACATTTAAGGGTTGGATGGACATCATGTATGCAGCTGTGGACTCTCGTAATGTAAGTATGTTTAACAGAGTTATTTGTAGGTTTGCTTCCACACAGTGAAAAGTCCTTGCTTTTATATTTGAATATAATCTGTTTTTAATATTTGAATATCTTTGTATATTAAATGTATTTGGGAGCTGGTATAATTTTGAATTTGCTCTTTCTTGCCTTTCTAGTTGGAAGAACAGCCTCATTATGAAGTAAACTTGTACATGTACCTCTACTTCGTCATCTTCATCATCTTTGGCTCCTTCTTCACACTCAACCTTTTCATTGGTGTCATCATCGACAACTTCAACCAGCAGAAGAAAAAGATAAGTTACATCTTTATTTAAAAGTTATATTTACTGATAGTTTCTGTCAGCTAATGTAAGCAGACCTATTTTATAGGCTTTTTCAGTTATATTATTTGTAAGGTATTGCCTTTATTCATTGTGACTTAGGCTAGGTCTTAACACTGTTCAGACCTGGACATGTGCATCTCACACAGCAAAGGAGACTCTTAGTAGAGTTCAACTTAAGAGAATAACCAGATTTATTCTAATAACTTGTTAGGATTCCTAATTGCAGCTAGCTAGTTAATTTGTGTTGGAAATCTGCAGTAAATTCTTCACACTGTTTAGTCACCAGAGACAATTCCTTCCACTTATGAATTACAAGCAGATTTTGGACATGTAACCTCTCTGTTTTTGCGTAAATGTAAAACTCTAGTGTGCTCAAAACACTAAAAATGTGCTCAGCGTGAAATCATAAAAAATATATATATATATTATCCACCTCTTAAAGTAAAAAATGGGCATGTTTTTGCAGATTTATCAAATTTAATAGGCACATACAGCTGTGTGATACTGTCTAGATAATATACATGTAGACATGTCTGCGCAAAAATAAAATGATGGATTCTTTATTTGGTGTCTGGGTTTATTAAATGTCTCGTGTTACAGTAGCAATGAAATTCAGACTTGTTAAATATGTTGTTGTTGAGTTGCTGCCTTTGTTCTGTGAATAAATGTTACAAAAGCTTTTTGTATGCTAATTGTGGGGTTTATGTGGACCTTATTGTGTACATAAAAAATATATATAAATATATGGGCTACATTTTCAATTAAGTTAAGGCATATCTATAGATTGTAGATCAAATTTTCAAAGAAAACATGAAATCATGGATAAAATATAACAGAAGAGCATGTCTGTCTTGAACCACAATGCCACCTATTTTTATTAATGTTGACACAAATAGTCTTGGTAGTGCATTGCAGTGTTGCTTCTCTTGAAATTGGATCACCAGTAGGAAGCAGTCCTGTGCCACACTGTGCAGAGAGCACACGCAGCCTGGGTACAAAGCAGGGCAAATATAGCTAAGGTAGACCCAGAGCTGTGTTAAAGAAAGGAGTGAGCTACACAATAATGGTCATCTAAAGCTGCTTGTGTATGCACGAAGCGTGTCACTGAGAAACACCCCGCGTACACACACAAGCAGTGTCGTAGCACATGTAGTGTGGAAATGTGCCCTCCATTGAACCATGCAGACTAACAAGTAGAAGTGACAACACCCAAGAGATTTATGATGGAGAGAACAAGGAGGGGATGGGTCTACGTTGACTGTTTCTGCGTAACGGTCGGTCTGATTTGACTGACTGAGACACATTAGCGGTTGGTGTGGTACAGTGGCCCCAAAGCATCACACAGATGGTTGTTGCATGTTGACACCAGCCACTCCTGAGACATGTATGCAATCAGTGAGCAGCAATGAGAGTGGGATGCGTACTGTGTGTGATGCCGAGAGGGAAGTTTATATCTTTGATTAACAGAGTGTAGTTCTTTTGTTGGCTGAAATTTAAAGCCTTCAGGAAAGTGTTAATGTGTTAAACGATGTACAAAATGTAACAGCAAATGGAATCGCAAATATACAAGGAAATATATAAATATAATCATTACACAAACAAGAGCAAAATTTCCAAAATAATAATAACTAGAATGCTTGTTGAAAAAACCTGAAAATCAAAACCAGATCTAGATTTAAACTATGGATAGCGGTGAAACAAGTTTTAGCTGCAGGTACAAACAATAAAGAAAACTTCAACCTGAAAAATAAAAACTAAGGACGAATGTACAAAAGGAAACTCTACATCAAAAGAAAACACACTCTAGGATGTGGTTATAACCGAGTTTTGTTTTGTTCTCTTTACTTGGGAGGTCAGGACATCTTCATGACTGAAGAACAGAAGAAATACTACAATGCCATGAAGAAGCTAGGGTCCAAGAAGCCGCAGAAACCTATTCCTCGACCAACAGTGAGACTCGGTCTTTCTAATCAACTGCAAGCAGAGTGAAATGAATCATTTGTTTTCATTCCTTGACTCTCTTCTTCTTTCAGAATGCATTTCAAGGCTGCGTCTTCGACTTTATCACAAAGCAGGCCTTTGACATCGTGATCATGATCCTAATCTGCCTTAACATGGTGACCATGATGGTAGAGACGGATGACCAGACAAAGGATATGGACAAAATCCTGTACTGGATTAATCTGGTCTTCATTGTGCTCTTCACTGGCGAGTGCGTGCTCAAGATGATTTCACTGCGTCACTATTACTTCACCATTGGCTGGAATATTTTTGACTTTGTGGTGGTGATCCTTTCGATTGTAGGTAAGAATATGTTGAAAAGTTCTTTTCATTTGATGGTATTTTAAAAAACAACAACAAAATACATTAACACAAAAAATCTGATGGGGCTTCTTTTTCCTTTGCAGGTATGTTTTTATCTGAAGTTATTGAGAAGTATTTTGTGTCCCCAACACTGTTCCGAGTGATCCGATTAGCCAGGATAGGCCGAATCCTCCGCCTTATCAAAGGTGCCAAGGGCATCCGGACGCTTCTCTTTGCCTTGATGATGTCACTCCCTGCCCTGTTCAACATTGGCCTCCTCCTCTTTCTTGTTATGTTTATCTATGCCATTTTTGGCATGTCCAACTTTGCTTATGTCAAGCGGGAGGCAGGAATCGATGACATGTTCAATTTCGAGACCTTTGGGAACAGTATGATCTGTTTGTTTCAGATTACCACCTCAGCTGGGTGGGATGGCCTGCTGGCACCCATACTTAACAAGAGGGATCCTGACTGTGAGAGCCAGCTGGAGCACCCAGGCAACTTCTACAAAGGCAATTGTGGAAATCCATCAGTAGGCATCTTCTTCTTTGTCAGCTACATCATCATCTGCTTTCTCATTGTGGTCAACATGTACATTGCTGTCATCCTGGAAAACTTCAGCGTGGCCACAGAGGAGAGCGCCGAGCCACTGAGCGAGGATGACTTTGAGATGTTCTATGAAGTGTGGGAGCGCTTTGATCCTGATGCTACACAGTTTGTGGAGTACAGCAAACTCTCTGACTTTGCAGATGCTCTGGATCCACCTCTACGCATGCCCAAGCCTAATATGATTCAGCTCATATCCATGGACCTGCCCATGGTGAGTGGTGAGCGTATCCACTGCCTCGACATTCTTTTTGCTTTCACTAAAAGAGTTTTGGGTGAAGGCGGAGAGATGGACATGTTGCGCGGACAGATGGAGGATCGGTTTATGGCCTCCAACCCCTCTAAGGTGTCTTACGAGCCCATCACCACCACCTTGCGCCGCAAACAGGAGGAAATGTCTGCTATAATCATCCAGAGAGCCTTTCGGCGCTACATGATCCGCCTGGCCATGAAGAAGGCCTCAGCCCTCTACAAGGAGCAGTTGAAGGAGGGCATCCATGACCCTGACAAGGATGTGATGGTCATCAGCAAGTTCAATGAGAACTCCACATCAGAGAAAATGGACATGACCCCCTCCACAGCCTCCCCGCCATCATATAACAGTGTGACAAAGTCGGATAAGGACAAATACGAAAAAGAAAATAGGGAAAGAGAAAATAAAGCAAAAGACTTGAAAGACCGAAAGAAATAGACTTCTTCAAAAGAAACAAAAAAATAATAATAATGCATCAGAGACTTGAGGGAACTTTGTTTAAAGCTTATATAGGGGATATATAGATTCACATTTGTGTTGATTGTTCCAACATGAGGAGTCTGTGCCGCGTAGGCATAGTATGGGAATGTGGTTATGTTAATATATGGGGGAATATGAAAACAAACTATCCAGCAGACACTGCCAGAGTTCGAGTGGGAAACAGAACAGCCTCTCTGCAAAACGCTTGTGATTTTCCTATTGGTTGTTGTTACTGACACACTTGAGTGTACTGTTAAGTTTTCTGTAGCTAGTGCTGCTGCTACTACTATAAATCCAGTGTCTTGAATTTAACAGTTGCTGTATCACTTAACAGTTACTCCACATTCTTCTGTGAATTTTCCTTTTTGAGTTGCAAGGTTTCATTTTTTTTAATGCGAAAGAATGTTTTCTACTTTGTTTTGTTTAATTATCGTGAGAATGTGTCCACTGCTTTCACTGTTGTTAAATCACCAAGGGCAGACTTAGTCAATGCTGGAAAATACAACAACCACCTGAAACTCGTACAGTGCAGGGTCAATGCCAGAATGCTCTTGGTTCGTACAGTATACAAAGCTGAAATAACGAACACGCCACTAAAGTGCAATGAACAAATGCATTGCATTCACTGATGTACCATCACTGATTGTTGAAATCTGTATTGTTCCTGTTTCAGTAGAAATTACAAGTCTCCAGATACAGAGAAGCTGAATGTATGCAAGCAAAGGAATGAGACGCATTAAAGGAAACTTGTTCTTTGGGAAATCCTCTTGATTGCTCTTTTATAGAGAGTTTGATGACAAAATGCTACCACTCCCATTTCTGTCTGTTTAGTATAAAGCTAGAGCTAAGGGACTGTTAGCTGAACTGAGCATGAAGGCCACACTCAGACTAAAAGTGTCAAACATCTAGATTTTCTGTTTGAGAATGTATGTATATTAAAAAAAAAATTGAGGTAATTTTAGCGCACTAATAAAATATCAGCAGAAGCCTTACACATATTAGCTTATGACATTGATAAAGTCTTTATTAGTAAATTTAACTACAGACCCATCAAGCCTGATGACACGTACACCATCAGTTATTCTCACTCATGAAGCTATAACTGCTACTTTTAATAGAATTTTTGCGGTCTAAGCAAGTGTGCTTGCCTAGTTTGTGCTGATCGGCATTTTGGGTACAGCTGTATTTGAGGTGGTGTGTATTAGTCTTGGATTGGCACTGTAATAATAATGAAATGACACTGGTTGGGAACACATAGAAAGCAATTTGTTTTATTTTGTTTTTTTGTTGTTATTTTAATGCAAAATTAACATTTTTTCCGATGTCTTTGGTCCAAGATGTTGGCACTGAGTCAGGGTAAGGGTTACTAGGGTTTAATGGCCAGTCCAGTTTATACCACTGGAAGTCAAGGAAATATATCATGGCTGCCAGTGCCAAACTCAATCAAATGTGACAGCTTAATGTT
>VOQK01017742.1:17515-53803 GCA_015052645.1 Benitochromis conjunctus
TGAAATAATGTCAGTGTCAGGTAAGGGTTAAAAATATTCTAAATGAGTCATACATGTTCATTTTAGTTTTATGCAAACCCCATTGTTGGGCATTGTTGACCTTCCTGATTACAGTCTTCATGCTAAGTTAAGCACAGTTCATTAGCTGTTTTTTTTTGTTTGTTTTTTTTTACCTCCCCTCAATATCATTTTATTAGTAAATGATAAAGTTAAGCCCTGGTTTTATCTCTTTCCCTTGATTTTCTACACCTGTTAGTTCCTATCTGCACAGCTATCCCTACTTACATGTCGGGATGCTAGTTCAGCCCCATATGCCGTAAGGCTAATGTAGAGACTTGGGTTTGAATCTGCCCCGGGCTATTTGCTCCATCTCTTCCTCTGCTCTCTTTTCCGTCTGCACTGTCCTTCAACAATAAAGACTACAAATCCCCCTAACAAACTTCCATGGTTTAAATAAGCTAATTAGCTTCAAGCATCACATTTGGCTAATGTACAGATATAAGAGTGGTAATAATCTTCTCACTAGCTCTGGCAGTGAAGCAAATAAGCACATTTCCCCAAACACGTCTTTGAGAATAACACTCAAACCTGCTCGTTCACCCACTGTCTCACAGCGCAGTCTTTCCAATACGTTTGTCGTCCTCCCTTTAGCCTCCATCCCACTTCCTCCCAGATCTCGGTACATAATGAAATATTTTAAAAAGATCTTTCTAACTGCTGTCAAGCTAGAACATTACAATATATCACATTTAAGGTTGGTTATAATATCACAGATGTTTGTATGCCATTCATGTTTAGATTGAGCGTGTGATTTAATGTAGTGCTTTGGTTTGTAAATAATATAGATATTTGGGCTCACAGTATGCATCACACATTTGATGTATAAGATGAAGCACTTTTTATCCCCACTGTTACGTAATACCACGTGTGACGGTCATACTTGTGTGTGGGAGACAAAGGGCAAGTGTGTCTGTATATTTGTATGTGTTTATCTATGTAAGAAAGGGACTGCGTGAATGTAGGCATCTATCTCTTTATGTGAGCGTGTCTGTGTGCAGTTAGGGTCTGCAGGTTGCTTATATTCTATCGATTATAAATAACATTTTCACTGTAGATATGAGTGCGTTTTTCCAGTCTTTGACTTTGATTTACATTTTTCTAGAGTTTTATTTTTTATTTCTGCACTGTAACCTTTGACAATATAAAAGATGGACGTAACTACTGTGACATCAACCCGACAGTTTCCGAAGTTGCACTTTGAAGCTTCGAGATGAACATTTCCACTCCTGCAGTCTTGGTTGCAAGAAATTGGATGTGATGACAAAGGGGTGGGTCTGACTGTGAAGGTCCTTTTTTTGAAACATGGTACGAGCAAGTTTTACAAATTAATTAATTTTTATTTAGCCAACTTGAGTGAAGATAATGAACTCGTCAGCAAAGTGTTTACAGAGCTCAGGATAGGCTTCATAGGACAGGAAGGCTTTTTGCAACCACAGCTATCGTCATCTGGTGGCCTTCAGATAGAATGCAGGTTTTTCGGCACTGCCACATTGGCTTCATTTTTTCTGACCAGGAAGCTATGTCCATCTTTTTTATTGTCTATGACTGTAACACAGAATGAAACACGTGTATGGTCCCCATATCTGTAGATACAAACCATGAAGCAATCAGTAGCCATCTTTCATTGCGCTTGTAGTGTTTTAGTGAACTGCATGCAAGAAGTGACTACTGTCGGCTCATATGGTAATATAATTTCAAAGCCAAAAGAATAAAGGACATATTTTTTTTGTAAGTGCTTCTTTATTTTCTCCATTTTCTTCCTTGCCTTTTCTTTTAGGGTCTAAAAGTTTGTTCATGTGTGTGACATCAGCTCTTTGATCTGTGATCTGAACCTGAAGTATGATTTCTTTACAGGTTAACAGGATCATTCATGTGATTCGGGTACATGTTACACCTGACTGTATCAATTTGCAAAATGTGACAAGTGACATTTCTTTTCTTTTTTTTCTTTTCTTGTTTTGTTATAACCAAAGATGTGGCAACTAAAAACGTAAACACCTAGATTTCCAAAATAAAACCTGTTTTGGGAAGCATATTTTGCATGGACGATGCATTCATTTGGAGGCTAGAATGAAGATGGAAAGAGTTAAGTGGCTCAGCATATTTTATAGGCTTAAAGAGAGACTTTGCTGCTGAGGTGATGGTCTGTTTTCAGCCTAAGTAATCTGTGTTGAATTTAGACAACGAGCACTCCCGAGGGTACATTTTCCAGGACTGTTGTCAGCAATTCACATTTTAAAGTCTTACAAAGCACTTATTAAATACAGTATGGTGTGCCACCATTCATTTCTTTATATTTAGTTAGTAAAATAGCAATTTTTTGTTACCAAGTTACCATTATGATGAGCTTAAAGGTTTATTTAGTTTGACGACCTTTATTCCTCAGCACAGGCTAAATTCTCATAGCTACGATTTGTTGTAATTTCTTAAAGCAGTCCTCATAATTCTCCAGGTCTCTTGAAAGGCATGTCAAAGCTCTTCTATGGATGTGACTGCTTTTTGTTCCATTTTCCATCAAGATGATCCCACAGAGCTCAAATCAAGTTTTTAGGCCTGGGCTCCTTTTTATTTAAGACATGTCTTTCAGACATTATTAGATACTCATGGGTAGTAGATCGTATTTTAGGCCTGCCACTTTTTCCTTTGTCCTTCACTTGTCCATTTTCCACAGTTTTATTTTCAGGATCACACACCGTGCTGATTTATGCCAAATGTTTTGCCAAATAGCTCTTTGAGAATCACCTTGTTGGTACAAAAAAACTTCTATGTTATGTGATATCTAACTGTGATGTCTAAATATAACTAAAGAAACTGCAACAAATTACACATTTTTCATGACAGGCTGTGCCTAAAATAGGTTTGCAGTTATACGTAGACACAATACTGCTTCACACCTTGAACCTATTATTCATAGGTCAGTGTTAAGTGGCATAGCATAGAAAAGGCCTTCCTCTGAAGAGAGGCAGATACAAGGACTGCACTGAAAATGAGTGAAAAGCAGCAAATACCCAAAGAAAATGTTGAGACCTTTAGAAAGCCTGGGTTACTGCTAGTTTATAAGAATTAAGACGTTGATCATGTTATTCACGTCTTTCACATCAATAGGATACCTTCATCAATGTCTTCTGCTCATCCATTACTTTGATGGATATTGTGTTATTTATTATTGTTACTTTAAACCTTTAGCTAAAAGGAACAAAAAGTGAAGCTTTTCCTCATTTTTATGCAGTCTAAATCCCCAAAGCTGTAGCTTTAATTCAGATCTAACAGTTGAAATCTCTGGTGTATTAATAGCCTCTCTTTTGTTGTGAACTGCTTGCATAGTGATTCCCAACCAGACAACAGTGTCTTCCCCACATTATGCAGAATCAAGTCCTGTTGACTACAAGATCCACACAGACGTGTTTAAGAGGAAGGAGAATCTTGTGCTGGGACCCACGAGAAGAAGAAGGTGAAGAGCTGAGACAACCCCCACCCAGCAGCCCCCTCCAGTGCTTTGCTGCTCTCTGCTTCTTCCCTCCTGTTGCCTAGCAACCTAACATCACAGCTCCCTTGCCTGTGATTGATCAGCAGTCTCTGAGCTTGCTTACCCACAATACCTTGCTGGGAAATAGACAAGCAGCCACCCCCTCCTTCAACCCTCAGCACACGTTAAATTATATTAAAAATGGGAGAAGTCACATGGTGGCCTTGTTCCAGCTCAAATCCAGTGTATTGTTCTCATCATTGTCAGAGGATCATGAAGCACTGCTGAATGTTTGTTTAGCCTCAGCTTTACACAACACCTGCTGCAGGTGTTGTGTGTGCAGCAAGCCATGAAAATATTTCTATACATGAACAGGCTGGCCAATAATACAGAACTTCCTCTTTCTCCTGTCTGAGCTCAGCCTCACCCATAGAAGGTGTCAGTGTGCAGCTAGCTCACCACTGCTCCCTAGAGGTCCACTGGAAGAAGTGGTGGGGTGTAGTAAAGAAAATGAATTGCATGCATGATGACACAGCACTTAGTCAGACTGTTGTCTAAATGGAAAAGCACAGATGTGTGCTGACATGTAAATGTCCAGACTAACTTTACGGATCTTTTTTTCAGCTGTCACTGCAGAAAAAAACAAGTTCATGTTTTCATGTTGACAAGGAACAAAGGTTCTCTGCTAAACCAATGTCACAGTTTGTCCCGAGGAAGAACATACTGATGACGTAAGAAACAAATGATTTTAACACCCATCATGTCCAGAGATATCAGCAGCATGCCAAGTGAAATAAAATAACAGATGCCACCTGCTGGCAGGAATACAATACTGCAATATGAACGTCTAAACTGTACATCATTTAAATTTGATTTTATGAACATTTTTGTGTGTACAAAATATAGATCACAATTAATAAACTAGTCTTAAACTACAGTGGGTGTTAAAATGTATTTTATTCACACTTTCATGAAAATGTGCAATGTAAAAAGGAAGATACAGAACACATGGTCCCCAGTTTTTGACAGTAGAGAGACGAAGTTAATTATTCGCACTGGAAAAAAAAAACCCAGAAGTAGTTTCATCACTGATGTTCACAATGATCGCTGAAACTAATAAGTAATGCACAGACAAAACATTCTCTAAGCTAAATATATGTTCTTTCAGCAGCTTAACTTGATGGTGAACATATTGTGATAGTTTCAGGGGTAAAACATGTACAGTATATCAGCAGTGTATAGCAGTGCTTTGAACAAAATACTAAAATCTGCTAACATGCTAACATGTCAGCACTTCTAACATGCTGATGTTTAGCAGTTAGGCTATGTAATGTTTGTTATCTTCATTTGGCTTCCTAGCATGCTAACATTTGCAAAATAGCACAAAATACAAATCACAGTTGGTGGTAATGAAGATATTGGATCAAGTTACATGTTTTCTCTTAGCTGTTGTTCAGTGCAGTCGCACTTTCTTTGACTATTTCGTCCAGTCAAATTAAACGCCTGCTGCAGCTATTGAGTTGTGAGAGTTGACCCTGATAGTAACCTTGAGATCTCAAAAGAAAACCCCTTTGTAAAGCTTTGTAAAGTTAAGCTGAACTATAGAATGAATAAATAATTCCAGGTTCAATACATAAATATTTATCAGGTTGAATTTAAAGAATTTGTCCTAAGTGTGGCAGGGGACTTTCCTGCAACGTAACACACGCCTACATAGTTTGCTTTTTAGGATCTTAGGTCTTTAAATTAAGGGCGGGATTGCCTTGTGTACCACATTCAAGGACAACTGTACCCCCTTAAGTATGCCTGGGCACAGCATGGAGCAATCATACTGGTAATCAAGGTAGGAATAGCCTTGTGTGGGTATGCTCTAAAGGGACTGCCAGCGGTCATGTGCATGTAAAACAGCACATGGGGAACCTTTAGTGTTAGTAATCTAGAGAACAAAGCTTTCTAATACCTGTTTAAAGCTGTGAAAGGCTGACCAAACAGTAGCTGAAAGTAAACGGTCACAAGATGTAAAACAGTTTCCTGGTCCAAAGTCACATGTGCTTGTGCCTGTGACCACACCCAGCCCTTTGGCAAACTGCAAACACTCCTACATGTTGGTGTAGGTATGCTAACACGGGTCCTCAGAAGTTTAACTCTCATGTTTCTCACTTGACAGATGATAAACTTCTTCTGTAAGCTGAACACATGCGATACAGATGGAATTTAACAATCATTACCAGCAACAATGATGGCACAACACAAAACAGAAAACAAAACAAGCACCTCCAAATCTAATTTTGATTTGTCATAGATGCCAGTCACAACCAGAATGACCAACATGCGGTAATGACCAAAGACTGTACAACAAGCCATAAACTGTATGCTATATAGTTACAGGTAACCTACAGAAACACTGTTTGATTGAGTGATAAAGATGAACTCTTTCCTAATTTGACACTCTTTCGTCTACACTGACATTCCTAAAACAGTTTAGTGACAGGGTGAACTCAAATTTTACAGTGCTGTGAAAAAATCTTGCCCTCCTTCTGATTTCTTTTGTTGTTGTTGGGGTTTTTTTTCTTTGTATATTTGTCACATGCATGTTTCAGTTCAGCAAACAAATTTAAGCTGAGTAAATTAAATTTCAATTATTTAAATGATGATTTCATTTATTACGATTTAAAAAAGCTATTCAAGCTTACTTACTTACCTCCTAAACGTAATAACTGGTTGTGCTGCCCTTGGCAGCAAGGACTGCAGTCATGCATTTGCACTAACTGGCGAGTAATGAGTCTTTCACTTTGCTGTGGAGGAATTCAGACTTGCCCTTATATGCACAATTGTTTGAATTAAGCCACAGCAAATGGTTTTTGAGCATTTAAGGGCATTTTTTTACTGATGTGTTTGTTGTCTTTGTGTTTGTTTTTGGTCATTGTCCTGCAGTATAACCCAAATGAACCCCAGGCCACAAACGGATGGCCAGATATTTAGGATTTTTTGGAAAGTTGTCCATGTCCTGAAGCAGCAAGGAGGCCCAAACCATCACACTACCACCACCATGTTTCACAGTTAGTATGATGTTCTTTTTATAACATGCTGTGTTAGTTTTATGTAACAGGACTCAAACCTCCAACAACCTTAACTTTTTTCTTGTCAGTCCACAGAGTATTTCACCGTAAATCACCGATCACGTGGTTCACCAAGATGTTTCTTTTTGGTTAGCGATGGATTTCTCTTTGGAACTCTCTCACAGATGCCATCTTTGCATTACTGTCTTTCTTACTGTTGACAGTTACTTTTTCACATAGGGCAGGAGAGACTTTGATAACTTTTTTCCCTTAATAAATGAAATCATAATTTCTAAACGTCATTATTTATTTACTGATGTCTGAACAATGTGAAGAAGACAAATGTTCACAGCACTGTACCACCTGTCTGTCTTCAAATATGTGACTAATTCTGTCTTTGAAAGTGCGTTTATCATGAATAAAGCAAACTTCAATTCTTGACCACATGGTTCCACATGCTAACTGATCTCTCTTTTCAGACACTCTTTGATGATGTCATTTGACCATGTGTCTGCGGTCCTGTTTCCTCCTGTGCAGACTCTGCTCTCTCCTCCCCTGTCTGCTCCTCAGACTTAGCAGGATGCTCAGTCTGTGTGTCATGACAGTCTGGATTGTTCTGGAGGTCTGTCGAGTGAGGTTGTTCATCGAGAACACCAGCAGGGGCAGTGTTAGCATCACGCGTGTCTACATGTGAGCAAGTTTGGAGCGGCAGGGACTCTGAGAAATGGCGAGGAGTGCTGTGCTGCTCTGTTTGGCAGTGGAGTTCTGTGTTTAGTTCTAATGCAGACTCTACTGTGGGGAGCGTGGGTGTGCTGCTGACATTTTCACTGAGGAAAGCAGGCGTGTCGCTCACAGAGCCGTTTCTTTGATAGTGCTGCATGGGTGGAGTGGTGTGGAAGAGGTTACTGAGGTTCATGAGTGTGCTGTTAGAGTAACTCATCACAGAAGGAAGTGGAACAGAGTAGGGTGGAGGATGTGTTCCATGTAATGAACAATCCCAGTCCTCCTCCTCATCGTCTTCTTCTTCCTCTTCCTCCTCTTCCTCCTCTTCTTCCTCCTCGTCCTCCTCATCCTCCTCATCCTCCTCATCCTCCTCATCTTCTTCTCCCTCATCAGGGTCAATTGTTTCCAAGCTGTGTGTGCTGCAATCCGACAGCCCGCTGCAAACACTGCTGCCATCTTCATCATAAGCTTCATCTTCTTCTTCCTCGTCGTCATCTTCTTCCTCTTCTCCCTCCTCTGCCTCTTCTTCCTCGTCTTCCTCATCCAGATGTGAATCAGTGTCACCTGTGTTCTGGAGCTGCATGATGTGAATGTGCTGCGTGCTGCTCATCAGTGGAAACTGCAGGTTTGGCTGCTGCTGCTGCTGCTGCTGGACCAAGGTGGAGTCTCCGTGGTAACTGTTGCCATTGGTTACAAGCTGCTCTGGCTGCTGATACTGCTCCTCGCGGCTCTTCTCCAGCTCCAGCTTCATGATAGTGTGCAGGAAGTGGGTGCGCACCCGGACTGGGTTGAACTCCAGGCGTCCCGTGGTGTTGCTGCAGCCTTCCTTGGTGCAGCCACAAGGGAAGGACATGCGGTCCACCTACAGACAGAGTGATACACAGCGTGGAACACAAGCAAATTAAAGTGAGCTGCCCATCAAAGCTGATCATGCATGAAGAGAAACAGCAGATTCTTCCCAGAGTGTTATTAATATTATTAGACAACAGAGTGCAGTCAAACTTTGTGAAGCCAGAAAACCTTAATCACTCAAGATTTACTTTATGTTATGTTTCTGAAAAAAAGACTACCATGGTTCAAACTCCAAATCTTTTTCTATGAATTCAGTAACGTGTAACACTAAATAACATTGCTGCTATTCTAAGATTCTGAAGGACGGGCCTTTAAAATGTCCATCTGAGCATGCACAGACTGTATAGAAAAGATGGACACAGCCACAGTTCTCTGCCACTGGTCCCAATTTTGTAGCCTAAAGCGTTTCGATCAGCATCATCTCAGTTTTTATTATGTGATGTCACAAATGTGGGGTGGATGTGACAGTGAAACGGTGGACAACGGACACTCATACTTTAGCGAGTTGGCCATTGCTAAAGCATAACTTTATCTTTCTTCAGGACACAAATAAAAAACATCACGTAGAAAATAAATATCTAGTTCTATTTAGTAAGACTTGAAATCAGCGACCATGAACTCATCAGAAGAGTGCTTACTGAAAACACGAACCAAAGGAGAAAGGGACTTCTTTCACTTTGACTTCTATATGACTAGCTGAAAGCGATCTAAAAAGCGTACACACAGGAAACAATTAGCAACGAAACGGCACCAGAGACCAAAGAAAAACAGTTTCTTTAAACTCTATTTTGGAGCAGAGCCAGCAAGATTTTAAGCACTTTTTAAAAAAAAAATATTTGACTGGTGATTTTATAGATGCAGTGTATGTTCAGGTGCCTATTAGATTTATAGTAATTTAAAATGATTCTTTAAAATAACTGCTTAAATAACCTGCGAAATTTGAAAATGGTTACAGACTTGTTGTAGAGCCTGGCACACTACCAGGTTCAGAGGGCATCTACTACGAGGTCAAGGCCTCCTGACAAATTGTAAGAATAGATAAAAGCTATAAATATTTAGTGTCTACTGTTGATATTTAAGAGAATAAACCGCTTATGGACATAATTCATTTGTTAAAATATAAGACGTGCTTTTAATTTCCTTCTCGTTATCTTAACTGAGTCACAGCTCTAGTGTACTGTCAAATAAAGCATTTTTTTTAGCTCTTTTAAAGACGTGTGGTTTATTTGGAGTTGTATGAAAATCTAGTGAAATAATAATAATAATTTTTATTTTTATAGCACATGTCTCTATATATTTACTGTAACTTGCACAGCTGCAGGTGACTGGCAACCTGTCCTGGATGTACCCTGCCTCACCGTTTGAGAGCTGGGATAGACACCAGGCCCACCAGGACTCTAAACTGGAAAACTGATGGATGGATGGATGGATGGAAACTTGCATGCCAAATTATGTGATGACAATAGCCAAATTTAACATTTTACTGCACAGACAGACATTGACAACATTTTAGTATTATAGCTGGGCCTCACCACAGTTCCATTTACCTGGCACTTAATGCCGGCCAGGCTGCAAGCACAGGTCTCAGGGTCACATATTCCCTGGCAGCGACACCCACACTCCTCCCGGGACATGCGTAGGGCACGCAGTTCATGCTTCTCTTCCACATCAATGCGACGGACACCAGAGGCACGGAGAAGAGTACGGCGCCTTCTAGTAGTCAGAGGCTGGAGGAAAAAGTAATCGTCCACCTCTGTGTTGTCCACATCCAGGTCATCTTCGGAAATGTCATCGATTGTGAGTGTATCTGCCTCCAAAGATGACACTGTACCATTCTTGGTCAGCTGGAGGATAGGAAAACAAATGAAATGAAACAAGCAAATTAAGACTGAACCATAGAAATGGTAACCCCTGGGATAAATAAGGATTCACCGAGTCCTTGTACTGACTTTGAGTTTGATGGCATTAAGTTTCTCCTCTTTCAGATGATCCCTCAACATCTTCCGGTGGCTCCGTTTCTGCTCCATGGCAAACTCCCTGAGAGTGAATTGTCTCACCCCACTGTGACGTGGTAACATCCCCAGGGTGCTGCCTCCCTGCGTGGGTACGCTGGTAAAACCCTGCCGCCGGTTGAAATAGTAGACTGTGACGCTTTCAAAGTGCACATTACGACCTCGCAGTCGCTTTGACTGCTGCTGGATGGAGGCTAGGATTGAAACCGAGAGGTTTGACAGTTACTAAATAAAAAAAAAATAAAAAAACCCCACACGTTTTGTTGATAGAGTCACTACTAAATGCTAGTTAGAGCATTTAACTTTATATAAAACTTTAAATATCTTATGTGTGAATGTAGGCTTTAAATGAGGTGATATTAAAGTGTAATGTAACAGTATAACGAATATAGAAAAAGGCTATACGCACAAATTGCCATTCTTTCCCTTTGTTTCTTTTTCTTTTTTTGTAATATTAAGTAAGATAATCTTGATGTAGCAACAAAACTACTCATATACTTATATGGTTATATGGTTATATGGTTATATGCTGGAGCGAACATAAGAAGAAGTGGTCCCAAACTTGATCCCTGAGGGACTCCACACCAGATGAAAGTTTATGACTCCCTTCTTAATTTAAACATAACATGGTAAAGAGGACACAAACCAATTGAGAGAAAACTTGGTTTTCTTTACTCATAAATAAAATTGTCACAACATATATTAGGACTGAAGTAGAGCATTATAGGGAGTCAGCAAGTTGCACTTCACAACAGCAATTTCACTTTGTTAAATTAACTCTTTGTGTTCTGTATAGAGTGCCGTGTGGTAGTGTCGTCTTACCATCCAGCAAGCTGGAGGGGACAGAATGGTTGAGGCTGTCACTGCTGTTACCACTGTCACTGCACGAAACCTCATCATCATCAGACCCTTGGACTGACAAATAAGGGGAGGGGTCATCGTCAAGCTTCCTCTTCAGGATCCCACTCATCATGTGGTTCCTCCAACTGGTTAGACCTGAGCAAAGCAGATTTAAAATTTATAGAAGACCACAATTTAATTTGAACTTGACACGGAATGTATTTGTATTTTCAAACACGTAAGCAAACTTGCTTTGCTCGTCAATATACTATATATATCATAACATATAATAGCAATGGTTCATATAGGTATTATATGTGAACTAAGTTGCTTATAGAGGCAAAAAACTGAGAATTTGCTCTAGCTTTGCAGCTCCCTTAAGGCCTTTTCAGTGTTTTAGTATTTTTCACCTTTGCTCTGGAAGACTGAATTTCACTGCTTACATAAATCTCAAAACTGAAAAGCTGATATATAAGATGGTAATATGATGTTGTGTTTCCATTGTCCTCAATATGGCAAGATTTTACAAAAATACAAGATTTTTCCTCAAGCTCAAGCAAAATTATTACATTGATATAACAGAGCAATAATTATTCCTGTAGATATTAAGAACACCCTACACACTGTGTCCTCTGCTCATGCCCATTTCATGTATCCCTAATTTGCCAAATCCTAAACTGCAAACTATAACTTCTGTAAAACTTAAGTTGCTTTTTTCGACAGGGTTGGTGCACTGTTACAAAAAACCTGTGAATTTTTCCTTCTCCAGTAAGTAACGAATAACTATATTGTCAAGCATGGTGGGCTCCCTTTGAGAGCTCATTTGTGCTGTACTTTTGAACGTTTCATGATGTCATAATCTGTTTGTTCATTGTGCAGTTCTACAAGTCAGATGTGACAAATTAATACTGATCTTTTGCTTTTTAAATATTTCTTTTGTAAAGCCAGAGGGTGAACAGGGCCATTTTTCCCAAAGAGGAAGCACAAAATCAAAGTTGACTTCATTTATCTGGACTCAAGTGGATGGATGCCAACTGTACTGGTCATATTTACTTTGCTCTTTAATGATCTTGTATTTCTTTTTACAGTTTTTTCAAACACGGTTACTATGAACAGTTGGCGAGTAACTGGTCATCTCTTGCTTTTGTTTACTTTATTTATGTATTACTTTTTTAGCTTCCTTTAAACAGACTAACATTGTTTGCTGCCATCTGGACCTCCTGCATACTTTTTATATATTATATGTATAAAATACTAAGTATTGTGTGGAGTTTAAATTCTGTTACTTAAACTTGAATGAAAGAAAACTGCAAAAATAAAACCCTGTCATAGTACAACTTACATTTATTCCACTTGTTTTTAAGGCAGTCAGCTTGGATGCTTCTTCTTGGTAATGTTAACTAATTAGAGTTTACAGCTCACTGTAACGAGATAATCAATGGTACTAAATTTTACCATTTTGGTTGACTTGGATTAACTGAGCCACAACTGTCACGTATTCGGTGCTGAAGACTAATGGCACTAAAGGCAGCAATGAGAGACCATAATGACACTTCAGTTTTTCAGTACAAGTGGATTATCATTGCGCCACAAAAACACCAACAAAGCTCGATGAGTTATGTTTATGAGTACGCTACATTTTCTGGCAAGCAGAGGCCATCGCACAGAATAGGTCCATCACCATGTTTATAATGATGCTGGAAATTTGGAGCCACTTTTTCTTAACAAATAGAATCCTTTCCTTCCGATGGCCAAGTTCAAACCAGGTCAGGGAGCACCATGTATTCGTGTTTGACTTATTTTGGACAAAATAATATTTTCCAAAACAAACTGAGAAAAAGAGAACTTCTCGTCCAAAAAGATGTTAGGCAACATGGCAGTGCATTAGTTATTTGTTGCATAAATAGTGCTTTGCTCTATTTGTCCATAGGTGTGGGCATGCATTACATTATATACATGTAAAGTACTGCATGAATATGAGTTAAAAAGATAAATGTAGATTGAAGTATAAAACCAGAAAAGAGTAATATAAATGCCTGTCCTTTCCAGTCATTAACAGTGACAGTTGTCTTGCGTCTGTGTTATCTTTTACACTATGAAATGGACACAATACTGCTTAATTATACAGAACATATACAACATTTTGTACTGAACATGCAAAGTAGCAAGGAACAAAGATTTTACATTTCATCAGTGAAATGTAAATCCTACATTTTAGACCTGCTAAGCTGAGCTCATTAAATATGTTTTTTGCAAGAAATCTAGTCCAGTTATTTGGCTGCCGTATACTGAAACTGGCTTCCCACCACTGGGTTTTTTCCAGTGACCTTGCCAAATTCTGTGATACCTCAAAACCAGAGAAATTTTCCACAGATGATGTGTTGAGCTCATTAAAATTTTAATGAACTGATATTCCCTTTCATACGGGTTGATTCCATAGGAAATTGAAAGTACACCAACTCTCGAGGGAGATAAGAAGTGATTTGTACACACTGTGAGTTCTCCCACACATTCTGGAAGCACAGCTAATCAGGAGAGGTGTGTTTTTAGCCTTTGGACTTTTGACAGTTGACGGTTACATTTGAAATTCATAAAGAGCTGACTGCATGGACTGATGCTGGATTCCATCATATGCGACAGAGCTGAATGCTGGGCTAAGCTTTCCCTTGCTGACAGGCATTGTCTCCCTTCCCTTACAACCTGCTGCTATTCAGTTTTGGTTTTCTGTGACTTCTCCTGTATTCCCCCATTCCCCACCATTCTCTTCCCTCATGGTACCATAAAATGTTCCCATTTCCATCTCCAGACTCCCACTTATGCTCCTGTTCTCTTACTTTCAGAAAGAACACCAATAATATCAAAGATTTGTGATAGAAGACACCGTTACATGTTTCTGTATATTTGATGCCACAGAAGGTTTTTCTTTCACCTTAACATCTGTGGTTGAGATCTGACAGAGTACACACACACACATACACACACACGCATCTAAAAGCCTGCTCAAACATCTGCATGTATGCGCATCCTCCCACTCTCCATACATGTCCACATCCCAGTCCCTGACATGGGAATTCTTACTGACAAATGTAAATCAGCATTATCCTGTAATGTGAAAGCTCACAGAGCCCATGTTGTTGGATGCGTTAAAGGCTTTTTGTGAGTCTGTATGACTGTCACTGACCTGTTTCCTTAGCTTGCCTTTGGTTTCCAGGAAGTCCTCTTTGACTCTCTTCTCTGCATCACACAGTATTCACCAGCAGCAGCCAAACATCCTCATGTGTCGTGATGATGCAGTGAGCGTTGCCATGATGCCAGCTCTCTCTCTTTCTTTTTTTAAAGCAGCTTCTGGCACTATTGTGCAGCACTGAGCACCTCTGCTTCTACCGCTATCTTATGCCTTCTCCCTTTCCGCATTCATTGTATGCTCATACTCTGAGGTCTCTCACTGTCTGATTCTCTTCTGCTCTGCTCACCCCTTTCCTCTCTCTCACTCGCTTTCACCCTCTCTCTCTCTTTCTTTCTCTCTCCTCACAAATACTTGTTAGCTTGGTGCTGCTGCCGGCTGGAAGCACTGGAGCTTGACTGAGGTGAAGCAAGCCCTATGAGATCACAGAGAGAAAGGAGGAGTAGTAGATGTGGTGGTGGATGTGATGGAGTGGGGGTTGAACGTGGAGGTTGTGCTATGTGAAATACCTCCTATTTCCATTCTTCAGCAGAATTTTTGATGTAAAAGCACATGCAATAAATGTTGCTGTTACTGCACAAGGTGATACCATCTATCTACCTACTATCTGAAATGTATAATATGTTGGAGTAGTTAGAATGTGCTTTTTGCTTTGTGTCATTTCTTGGTTTTGTTTCTAAAGCTCATTTGAATTACGATGTGATAACGAGATCTGAGATTTTAAAAGAAAAACAAGAGATTTTAATCTCAGTGAGACTTTAACTTTGAAATAAAAATCTTGACCACAATCATTGATGAAAAAAATATGAAAATGAAGCTTTGGCACATTTTCTAATATAATTTTGTCATGTAATTAATTTGGAAACTGCTATATATACAAACATCTTCAGTTTATGTGAACATTTCAATCAATTTTTGTAGTCCTTTTACTTGACATGGTAATATATATAATTTATAATGTATCTTTCTGTCACCAAGAAACTAAATTGCTCAATTTGCTGATGAAATAAAATTTTTACCTTGCTAACAGATCCATAGTGTTTGTCATATGCTAGAAGTATCATGAGCATTGGAACAACAGTGTACAGAGAATGCACTCGTGAAGGTTGGGGATGATCTTATGGACAACAGTGGACTGATCTCAGCTCTTCTTCTGTTAGACCTCAGTGGATCTCTCAAAGTCATTGCACTGCAGTGGTTTGAATCATATAAATATCCAGTTTGCAGTAAGGGTAGTTATGGAGTTCCACAGGGTTCTGTGCTAAGACCAATTCTATTTACCTTATACATTATTTACATTATTCAGTATTATTAGAAGCCATAGCATTTGCAGAAGATCCCCAGCTTTATCTGTTCATGAAGTCAGATGACACAGACCAGTTAGTTAAACTACAGAAGCATTTTAAACATGTATTTTATAATACATACATGATACATACATAAATAATAATACATGAATAATGGCAACACAGTAACACTGTGAGGAATCTTGGAGTCATGTTGTTGTTCCAAAATTTAGGTTGTAGTTTTCATTAACTAAAGTACTAGTAGGCACTACAAAAAACTGACAATTGCTAGTTTTAAAGTAAAGTAGAAACAAATTATACTGTATTTGATACTGTACCTTTTTTTCAGAAAGGAGACACAAAATTCTACTTTGAGCATTTTCACGTAATTTACATGCAGGTATCTTTAGGGTATTTTAGGGATAATAAGTCGGACTTGTTCCTGGTGGGTGATGGGCTCCGCCAGGGCTGCCCTTTGTCACCGATTCTGTTCGTAATTTTTATGCACAGAATTTCTAGGCGTAGCCAAGTCGCGGAAGGCTTTCACTTGGGTGGTCTCAGAATCTCATCTCTGCTTTTTGTGGATGATGTGGTTCTGTTGGCTTCATCGAGTGATGGCCTCCAGCTTGCTTTGGAACAGTTCGCAGCCGAGTGTGAAGCGGTGGGAATGAGAATCAGCACCTCCAAATCCGAGGCCATGGTCCTCAGCAGGAAAAGGTTGGAGTGCCCACTCCAGGTTAGGGACGAGTTCTTGCCCCAGGTGGAAGAGTTTAAGTATCTCGGGGTCTTGTTCACGAGTGACGGGAGAAGGGAGCTGGAGATGGATTGTTGCTGCGGCTGCAGTGATGCGGATGCTGTACCGGTCTCTTGTGGTGAAGAGAGAGTGTAAAAGCGAAGCTCTCAATTTACCGGTCGATCTACGTCCCTACCCTCACCTATGGTCACAAGCTGTGGGTAGTGACCGAAAGAACGAGATCGCAGATCCAAGTGGCGGAAATGGAAATGGCCTCTCCCTTAGAGCTAGGATGAGAAGTTCAGCCATTCAGGAGGGGCTCAGAGTAGAGTCGCTCCTCCTTCCCATCGAAAGAAGCCAGTTGAGGTGGTTCGGGTATCTGAGAAGGATGCCTCCTGGGCGCCTCCTGGTTGAGGTGTTCTGGGCATGTCCCACCAGGAGGAGGCCCCACGGCAGATCCAGGACATGCTGGAGAGATTATATCTCTCGGCTGGCCTGGGAACGCCTTGGTGTTCCCCCGGACAAGCTGGAGGAGGTGGCTGGGGAGAGGGAGGTCTGGGCTTCGAGACCCGGCCCCGGATAAGTGGAAGAAGATGGATGGATGGATGGATGGATAGGGGGAAGGGAACACAATTGATTACCAGAAGTGTGGGTTGTATTATAGTATCCTGACCTCCCCTTCTTATATTATAATTACAGACTTTGGGCCTCAGAGCAATTTTGGCAACTTGATCAGACAGTGGAAGGACTATTTTGAGGATTTCCTCAACCCCACTGACATACCTGCCATAGCAGAAGCAGACTCTCTTAATTAGGGGAAAGGCTAGGACATCACTGGAATACAGTTACTGTTAAAGGAAAATAGCTCCTTGTTAGCTGGGACCAAGGTGTGAATGAGATGTTCCTTAAAACTCTATATGTTTTAGGACTGTCTTGGTTGACACATAGGGGTTTTGATCGGGGACCCTGGACTAGCACGCTTGGGTAAATGTGGCTCCCCTTTTTAGGAAAGGCCATAGGGTGTGTTCACATTGAGAGGGCTCACACTCCTCAGCTGCCCTAATAAGGTATCTTCCTGGGAACTAGTGAGGAGAGTCCTTGTGTAAGTTCTCGAATTTAGTTGAACAATGCAGTTTTCACTAGTCACAGAAGAGGCGACCAGGTCTTAATCCTCTTGAGGATATTCGAGGGTTATATTCCTCGTGGTTTCTTGTAAAAAATTTTTGGGGAATATGAGATATCTGGCCTGTTGTTACAAGCTGTCCTGTCACTGTGGTGAAAGCTTAGTAAGTTCTGCCAGTTGAAGTGTGACTCTGCCAGTGCTGCCTTTTGACCAATGTTATGTTCATAGGTTTTATGTACAGAATTTCTAGGTGTAGGAAAACGGCAAAGAGACTCTGCTTTGTTCGCCTTAGGATCATTTTTTTTTTACAGATGATGTGGTTCTTTATGTTCATCAGGCAATGACCTCCAGTTCGCAAGTGAAAGGAGGGTGGTGCATGAAAGATGGATAGATTAGGTGTTGGCAAATGATTTACACACAATTATTAAGTTGAAATATCTAATAGATGTGGAAACTTCCATTGTTAGTGAACCTACTATCTGCAAGCTGCCTGTATAGTTTATTGTCACTTTATTCACTGAAATCATGCACAAACACAAAATGCCTGGGCAGAGTACACAATGCAGAGGAGAAAACTGAAAGTTTTTTTTGTTGACTAGTGCTACTGTCTCCCTGGCTGCCTACCATGTTAGCAATTATCCAGCAAATTGCAGTTGTTTATCAAACATCCCTTTACACAGTCTCTCAGTATGGATACATTTAACCGATGAGTAAATTCACTCAATTAGTAAACAAAAATGTCACACTGATGATTTTTTAAACGAGTTTATATTGTACGTTACATAGTGCTTTGGAAGATTCACATTATAATACATGCCAGTTGCTTTTCAAAAATATGATTAACCACCCAACCCCTACCCCACAAGTCCCTAAACATAGTTGCTATAGCAATGCCAGACTTTGAATGGAAAAATATCAGGAATAAAGCTAGAGCCTCAGCCTTGAGTTTGAGCACACAGCCAGGGAGTGAGTTAAAACGACTCTCTTTCATCAGTCGAAGGGGAAACAGTATGGATCCATACAGAAACCTATTTTTTAAATTAGCTTTACAATATTATGACCTGGATGATAATTATGGATGAATTTTAATGAGTGCATTTAAGGAAGGTGCGTAAAAATGAATAAATAAAACGATCTGTCAGTTGGAAGATAATTGGACTGCATTATGATCTGCAATAGCTGATTATCTCTCACCACGGGGCATTCTGATAATTAGTTTAAAGTGTGATTAAAAAGTGTGGGAGGTTGACATCAGTCAGGTTGCTTTTTGTGTAGTTTGATGCTTTAAACCAAAAGTGCAACACACACATTAAACCATGTATGAAACACTTTCCATGAATAAATGTGCGTGTTTTAGAAAGTTACAAATAATAATATTAATAAGGTGTCATTTTTTTATATTAATGTCAGAAACTGATACGGGACCTGTACTGGTTATTCCAGACCAACATTTCTTTCGGTTTTGTGATCTGAATTGCCCTATTTTCTTCTGGCAAGGATAGAGTGGTAATGTTCGGGAGAGACAGAGTGATCCTTCCAATCAGCTTCCATGGCAACAGGCCACCAGGGGGGAGGGAAGGGAGGATGAGGGACTTTGGAGGTGGAGGAAGAGGAGGAGGCAGCCAGAAGGGTTGTGGGGAGGTGGGGGCTGGGAGGTGGCAGATTCTAACGCTGAAGCATGAGGGGAAGGCTGGGAGAGGTCTGGTTTTTCACAGAGAGAAAAGGAAGTGTGTGTGTGTGCGTGTGTGTGTGTGTGTGTGTGTGCGCATGTGTGTACTTTGAAATCTGAACAAAGGCAGAGAGTTAAAATAACTGCAGCAGAGCCTTCATTATGTTTCATTCGGTTTAATAAAGGATACATTACAATGTCGTTATTACAGGAATGGAAAGTATGACATGTAGAGAAACACTGTAATTGCTAGCTATCCCAGCCAACGTGACGGGCAACGTCTGAGCTGCTTTGCCTCTTAAGGCCACTAGATGGACTGTAATAATGATAACCCAAGCATTTTCCCAGTCCCAATACTGTTGTCAGATATAGCACATATAGTATGTATCTGGTACTGTTCCCTTAAAGGGGCAAACAGTGTTCATTCTGCATCTAATTAATGAGTTTAGCCTACCTATTTGACCTCAAGGTAACTATGTGTCATTTCAAAAGACAGAGTTACCAAAAAGGTGCCTGCATGTTCCTACGACTCTAACGTCTCATTAGATTTTAACGTGCAGTATCAGGAGAGAGTCAGTGCTGGTCAAAATACAACAGCAGTTAAGTTATACTCTGATCTTAGTGGGCATATATGGTTGCAACCAACGATTATTTTAATTTGTAATAGACAGATTGTTATATAATATATACATATATAAAAAAACCCATACAGAGCACGTTTTGATCTAAAAAGAAATCAAAACATTTAAAGCTGTTTTCTTCTCATGAAACATTTGAAAAGCTGTGACCAGAGAATTTCTGCTGTGTTGCCAAAAGCAATGACATCAATGATAGATCAGTTGCCAGTGTGTCACAGTGATTTGTGTCTCCAACTGTGTATAGTGTGTTTTTGACTGCTGGTCATTTTGCACGAGTTTGCATCTCCGTGTACTCCTTTTGTCATGTCCTTGTGTCTTTTGGTAGGTCTATTTATTTTATTTTATTTTATTTTATTTCATTACCTTTGCCAAGCTTATACTTTTGGTAGCATTTGCATGTCAGTCTGTCTGTAAACACAAAAGCTTGAAAAGTTTTGAAAGAATTCTGATATAACTTTGCAGGGATGTAGAGTGGGGTCATGTTAGTAATATATTCAAATTTAAAGTACAGCTACCAAAGTCTGAATCATGATACATTAGTCAAAAATTTACAAAAAGCCGTAAAACTATGATTCTTATAAGTGTGATGTGTCGTAAACATGTAGAAAGTAGCATGTAAAATGTGAAATGACTTTAAAATATAACTTCACATTTAACCTCTGACCTCTCCTTCAAGGTCAGTAGGCTGATCTAAAGGGCAAAGTGATAATCATGCTATTTAAACCAATATTTATTACTGCCATTGTTTCTATTGACAACATATACTCATACAGGGATTAATATACAAGGATTCTAAATATCATGTTTCTTTGGACCTTTTTTCAAGGACAAAAAAGGTCAAACTTTCATAAAATGTCTTTTATTTTTGAAATTGTGCTTCAAATTCTACTGTTTTTGTTTGTATTGGCAAAATTTAGGGAATGCTATATGGTGTATGGAGATTCTAAGTATCACATTATAGTCTGTATCCAAATATCGATCTTTCCTCTCTTAGTGATTGATGTGTCTCAGCTTGGCCACTCTATTTGTCTAACTTGTTTTGCATCTGTCTTTTCACTATTTTGTGCATAATTGTGTTTATTTTGGATCTGTTTGTGGTATTTTCTTCTGCTTTGTGATCACTTTTGATCTCTGTCTGCTTTTCACCATGGTGGCTTTGCTTTCACTGTATTTCTGACCATTTCACATGTCTGTGGTCACTTTGCATTTGATTTTGATCCTCTTTGCCGTGTAGACCCATTGAATGGCCTAATAATAGAACAACACTAAGATTTATCACCAAATCAGAGGTAATAGCAAATTAACAAGTACTGTCTTACGATTCTGATGACAATTTTTCTCAGTGGCCAGATGACCTCCAATTGATTTCGGACTTTCTTCTTACTAACCTTTTAACTGATGTGATTGTGGAAGCCCTCGGCCCTAATTTGTCATGTTATCAGTGACCAGCAGGGAGTATTCTTGCACAATGATGCCATCTTTTCACTGCAAGTTTTTGCTTCGGCTTGCGTCAGGAGCGCATCATAAACTCATTGTCCTGTTTTGTTGCCTGGCTGGTTGTAATTATTTCCCCAGTGATTCAGTCAAATGACTCAGCGATCTCTCTGCACGGTAACCGAAAAATACCCCTACAAAAAGACGTCTACAAAAAGACGTCTACAAGAAAAATACAAAATGAGATTGGGCTGAGGGAACTGGTTAACATTGGGCACAACAATGTAAGAGAAACAAAAAGTATATAAGAAATATGCTGTATTTTAATTTTCCCAAAACATGTATATTTCTTGCTGATACATCTGAGGAAGGTCATAATCTGTGTATTTACAGATTTCTAAATGTATGAATGCTGGACATAATGAACATGTGGTGTCTGGGGATGAAAATATGCAGAAGCATTGGAAAATAGCATTCCAAGCAAATTAAAAGCCTGGCTCACAGTTTCATTTTCCTGCCTGGATCCCTCACTGAGACTTTGTGGTATGGCCATTTCCACCCATAATATTTAGCTCTGATATATAGTCATCAGTGATATACAGCATTGTCGTTATCAGTGTTCTGAACAGTGGGCAACTTTACTGATTATCAAGAGACCAGTTCAACTCCAATATGGCCAATAAGACCCCTGCAATGGACTTCTTTTTTTCTTTTTGATGACCATAGGAGTTTGACATTAGTGTAGACACACAAAAAAATATTTTTTTTTTAGAAATCTCACACATAAGTATTCAAAGCCATTTGAACTATTTATGCAACAATTTACCCAAATTCTAGGATATTTTTTTGAATTTCTCAGAACATATTTTCATATGATTTCTTGGGAAAAATGATATGATTAAGGGTAGCTTACCTGCTATTTTCATTTTCATTTCAACCTATTTTCTGTTTTCCACAGTCTTGTTTTATCAAAATTATACTGCAAAGTAACAAAATATAAGCATAATTAATCTAGTTCAATGCTAACTAGGCCATCCAGCAGTTTACACAATTACACAAAAGTTGTAAATTTATTTTTTATATATTTTTTTGTGCTGTCAGCGTTAACATGTTATCGCAAACTGATCCGCGTTAACGCGTCAAAATTGGCAAATCTTCGTTAACGAGTTAATGTGGATTAATCTGCGTGAGGGGTACTCGGCATTAACATGTTAATGCATCTTAAACTCGTTAACGCCGTCATCACAACTAACGCGAGTAACAATTAACCCATCTGGAGCGCAGACTGGTTCAAAATCCCTGAAATGTCTCTGTAAACGCATTTCGGGCAGTTTGTTCAAAGTTTGTTCATTCTACGCTCCAGACGGGTTGAGTGCGTTAATCGTGATGGCCGCGTTAACACATTTGCGCCCGCGTCTGCGGTTAGCCGCTTTAACGCTGTAATAACGAATTAACGTTGAGAGCACTAATTTTTAAAAATAGCTTCACTTCTAGTTTAGCTTGTTCCACCATAACATATATGATATAATTCCTACCATAAATTGTGGAGAACAAAGCAGATTTTAAGTGACTTTTAATGTCAGTGTGTTGCAGGTTGTTACCTTGAGAGATACACAGCACTGTGAAAACAACCTAAAGCAAGCCTGTACTTTCCTGTATTATTTGAAAGTGTCTTGAGCAAGAGTCCTCCGGGCTTTCTGAAGGTCTTTCAAAGTTTTTCTTGGGACATTGGCTCCTGTTTCACTAATTCTAAGTCCAGTCATAGGAATGTTTGTTAACTCACAAATATGGTGATTTCCAAAGAGCTATTAGCCAAAAACTATAGTGTGCAGTCCATCCTGAGATAATTTAATGAAAGTGAAGAAGCCGAGGACAAAAGACCAAGTGTCACCTAAAAACCAGATCCCATCTACAGCAGATGATCAGTATCTGAATGCCATGCACTAAAGAAATAGGAAAATGTCCAGCAAAGACCTGAAGCAGGACCGGGAGATGTATCTGGCCCTTCAGTGAAGCCATCTACTTTCACTGACACCTTATCAGAAATGATTTGAAATGAGCGGCTGTGAAAAATCATTCAAGGAGAAAAGTTTGAAGTATACCAAATTACACACTGGAATGATAATTGGTGATAAAAAACAGTCTTATGGAGTGATGAATCTAAAGATTTAGGTTAAACTCATCATCAATCTGTACAGAAGAGGTAAGAAGACAGGTTCTGCCAAGAAAGCCTGAGTACAGGCTGAGGAGTAAACAAAATATTGACCTTCAAGCTCATTAGATTTGTACACTTTATTTCTGCTTTAAAAACTGTAATTCTATGCAGTTTGCATGTTTAAAAAACACTGCAACCCTATTTCTCATATTCCTTTCAAAAAGTAAAGATAAGAGTGTTTTCTTGAAACTTGTATAAAATAGCCAATATCTAAATAAAAGCTCTATGATTTGTAGTTGCACTGCATTTTCTATCCAATATAAGCCTCTGGCTTTTTTGTGAATGACTTTTCACTTAAATAAATGAGCTCCAATGATTCCTCTGTGTGTTTCCAGCTAGTAGACACCAGATGGCAGACTTCACCTTTAAAACAAACTTATCATGTAGCAAAGGCCATTCAAATATATATGCAACGACTCTATCAAGGGTAACGTCACCAGTAACAGCATATTTTGGCTAAATGTGACAAAATTAATATTTTTACTGCCCAGTATAAATGTCAAAAAAGGGCAGTGAATGTGATGTTTTGCTGTAAATATATCCCTGTAAGTGCCCATGAGTGGCCCGTATCTTGCTTAGTAACCTAGTGGCCCATTGAAAAACAAAGTATTTCACTGTTTATACTCCCATTAAAACACAGTACAAGTTGCAGCCAGCTGTGGTGTGTGAATGTGAAAAAGATGAAACAGTCGTTTTTTTCCAAGTCAGAAGAGGAGGAGGTGGCTGAGAGCCAGTCAGGAGAGCAGATGGCATCTCCATCTGTCTGGTCTGTTTAAAGAGCACTGCAGGCAAGGCCCCAAGCCAAACAAGCCAGCTACACGGTCTGGGATGATCTCAGAGCTTTCATTCTTGCATTGCACCCTAAAGCTATCAAGATTTTATCCTTTCACAGAATTCCAAAATCACTGCGCTTTGCAGTGCAACCCAACTGTAAAGACTGTAATGAACTGATTTGCTAGAGAGAATATTACACGTCTACAGATGCATAAATCCAACCAGAGGAAATGCAGCTATTAACAAAAAGTCAAGTTTTCCTTCTCTGCACGTTCTGCTGCTTCACCTTCAAAGACCATGCTTTGTGCTGCTTTTATTTTTCAGTTGTTAATGCTCTACATCACTCTCCTCTGACCTGCTGTATCTTAATGGAGGCAAAGCGGGAAGTAAAACCTCAGTAACAGGAGAAGTTTTGCTGTCATCTGATACTGAATGCTGTGTCTGCCTGTGTCCCTAGAAAGTGATCAGGAAGTAGAGCTCATAATATCATCTAAATATAAAAATCTAATATAAAAACTTGAAAAATTGGCTGCATGTTTCTTTTAACATCTTTTTTTTTCATATAACACTGAGAAATATTATCATTTCATAAATTCTAAAGAAGCGATGGGGAATAATACAGTCTTTTCCACAACACTGACTAGACCAAGGAGCTTATCCTGGATTTCAAGAAGAAAGCTCCCCCTCTGAAACTTGTGTGTATTAAAGGTGCTGAACTGGAACATGTTTACAATTTCAAGTTTCAAACTCTGCGAACCGCCAACAATCTGAGGTGGTTGGAAAATATTTCGGTGACGCTATTTTATTAGGTCAGTAAAAGAAGCAAGCCTAAGCTGCCAGCCCAGCCTTACAGAGAAGAGGTACTTCACAAGACTGTGACACAAAGAAAAAGCTAGACCTTCCTCAGACGTATTAAACTATAACACACATAATGGGCGCACAGCTCCCTTCCATGCAGAGTGAGTGACCTCAAGTCAAAGAAGTTAGAGGCATAAGCTGAGTTACCAGAGAACCAGGAAAAACAGGAAGCATTAGGACAATAATTGTTACTAAATCATTACAAATTTTTATCATTTGAGACATTGTAGAAAAATAACTTTAACTTAACTTTAAAATAACTGAGATTTCTGTGATGAAAATATGAATATTAGGTTAAAATGATTAAGTTTGCTTGATCCTGAGTAGACAGTGTAGAGTAGGTTATCACATCTTTGACACAGCGCCCAATAGTGCCTGTTTATTCCCAAATGCTGTATCTAAAACATGACATGCTAATGCTCAGTAGATGCTAACACAGGTGCTAATTGTCCATGAGTTCATCCAACTTATTTTACATTAAACTTAAAGTTCAAATTGAAATATTTCGTTTTAGATTAGAAATTAGACATTTATTGTATTCCACTGTAAATTGGTTCAAACTGTAGAACTAATTTAACTGGCATTGAATACCAGTCGGTCAAAGGCATAGGCTATCGTCTGATGAAGTTTTGACATGTTCTGCCCAGATATCCTAGTTACAGTGGTCCTTAAACCTGCCTGTGGGTGGCCAAATAGCAAAGTTCCCTTTGCTCATTTTAATTATCTGGTTTTAAGGAGTCCAAAGACATGCAGTTAGTGGGGATACGTTAATTGGAAACACTAAATTGCCCATAGAGGTGAATGTGCGAGTGAATGTGAGTGTGAATGGTTGTCTGTCTATGTGTTAGCCCTGCGAAAGATTGGCGACCTGTCCAGGGTGTACCCCGCCTCTCGCCCCAAGACAACTGGGATAGGCTCCAGCCCCCCCGTGACCCTGAAAAGGATAAGCAGAAGCAAATGGATGGATGGATGGATGGTGTTAAGGTACAGTGGGATCACTGCACAAACCAGAGGTCTGTTGTGTTGGGGAAAAGGTTTTCATGCAAGACAGAACCAAACGAGTATAAATCCATGAAAGTAAAACAAATGGCTAAAAGAAGCCAGCAACTAGAGAGGTACGGTTGATAACTCTCTAGGTTTAGTCACTTGAAGCACAGTTTATATGAAATATGTATGCATTTGTGAAACTTTAATCAAATATATTTATGAGTATAATAATACAGGATAAGCCAGGCCTTCCAAAGGCCATTTATCTTTAGCTGAAAAGGAACATCACCATCAATCAATAAATGCTATGCGTTTTAGGCATTCCCTGCAACATAAAGAAACTAACAATAATAAATAATGTGCATTGAAGTGACATTTTTAGCCACGAATCAGGGCTGTGGGAAGTTGCTACATTTCCAGACTTTTCTTGGGAACTAAAAGGACCTTTTGACCCTTTAAGTGGTGCCGTGTTAAACTATGCTAAGTGCTGGTATTTGGTAGCAGCATTGTTCAGTGGTTTACTGGAATATACGACATCTGTGTCTAGATATAATTTGTGGCATTGTAGACAAAATAAAATGTGAATTGTTGCTTCCATCTTCTTGTCTTATCAAAAGAATCATATTTCAGCCTGTCCTCTAAATACAGTCGTCTGGAGTCCTTGGCCAGAAATCAACGAGGGAGCCCACACACAACCAGCAGCATCTTTACTTTAATAGAAGCAGACAGTGTTTGTACCCTGCTGAATCTTCACCATAATGTCTCTCTGAAGGCCCGGGCTAAAATATCACCTGATATCATCTATTAATGAAAAAAATCCTCTCTAAAACTTTGTGTTAGGGGACTTTATGTGTCCCCTTCTACTCATCCGCGCACTTCAAACAGTGTGTCTAAGCTTGTGTGTATGTGTGAGTATTTTTATGTGTTTTGACTATGCGGCACATCAAGATGCATATCACAGAAGATCTTAACTACTTCATTAGTCCAGAACATGTCCTCAGTGGTCAGTTTTCTTTAAAACTGGCCTTCTTCTCTTGCAGATGTAAAATAACGTTGGAAACAGAAAGTGGCTTAATCAGATACAAAACTACACTTGTAGTTCTTTTCTTCTGTGTATATCAGAGTAACTGCAGTAAGCTGAGTGGCCTCAGTAGACACAGGATCCAGCCGAAAGTGACACACTCTGGCCATTTCTGAATAATGTATGTGCCTCTGGCATAAATGGAGTGATACTGTGTCCTCTAAACTACTATCAGATGAATATATCATGACCGCTCATTCATTAAGATTGGATTATCTGGATTGCTTCTTAATTCCTTTCTCTCTGTTTGTGTATTGATGTTTCTGCTGTGGCTGTAACTCCCTGTTTCAGCCACGTAACTGTTTTTCTTTCTATCTAGTCCTGTAACTAAGCATTTCATGGCTCTTCCTCTCTCCTCCCACTCTGTTCTTCACCGTTTGACTCCTGCTCAGCTTTGCCAGCTCATGTGAGGTGAAAATAGTGACTCCAGCTGCTTCCCTTGCTCCCTGTTAAGAGTGTAAACATGGTACAACATAGTGGAAATTACACTTTGACAGGATGAGACAGTTGAAATGAATTTTTCAGAAGTTAAATGTAAGCAGTGTAAGAGGAAACTGAGTTAAAGTGTTCATTTCTCTCTTTCTGATAGTAGTCAGTGAAGGAAAACACTCCCCAGGAAGAGGCAGTGTGGCTGTTGAAAAATTAACAATATATTTGCCTTCATAGATGCAGTGCAGGCCATCAGCTTAGGCGCTAAGGGCCTTCCATGATTTGTTCAAAAATAATAGGCTCTCCTACCCTCCCCGGACCCCGGAAAGGAGGATGGGTGAGGCAAAAAGCTGTTAACCTGCTTCCTGGAAACCTGCTGGGGTTCATTTGTGGTCCCACAGTCGTCAGTGGTGTGTATGTTATATCTATAAAAATAGGTGGAAAATCAACCAGTTTGTCTCTATTGTTATTTGGTTTTCTTCTGGACTTAAATGAAATGTCACATTTGATGACCGTTACAAAAATTGTGTGTTTTCCCACAGGAAATGTTACACACAGCTCAGTGTTGGAACATTTGTTAGTTCAGGCTTCTTGTCATCATGATGACATTATGTACAACACTTGTGTGTCTCTATGTTGATGTGTTCAGTTAGGAATCTTGTTTATAAAACATGCAGAAATATAGACTGGTGGGAAAACACAACGCTTCTTATTGCACCACTCTGGTGCACTAAAAGAGTTTTACAGTCAAGGACATACATTTTATATGCACAAGGACCAAGTTAGCATTACATATTACAGTAAACCCAAAGCTGTGATACCCACATTCACACATTCTGTGTTTAGTTCATAGCAAAAAGATATTACAGTTTAACCATCAACTGCTGACTTGAGGCCAGCCGCAGTGTGTGCTTCTCAGTAATTAACATGGGCAATACATTAGAATCAATGGCTTGAGTGACCAGTGAGAAATCTGAAGGATTGTGAAACAAATATTTTGGAGCAAACCTACCTGGAACCCTCATGTGACTCCAGGAAGCTTTTATTTTGGAGGAGTTTCTAAAATGCATTTGCAGCAGCTGCAAGTTTTCAGTTTTCAGGTTTTCACAATTGCACTCATTCATATTTCATATATATGTATATATCTATATATATATCTATATATATCTATATATATCTATATCTATATATCTATCTATCTATATATCTATCTATATATCTATCTATCTATCTATCTATCTATCTATCTATCTATATATATATATATATATATATATATATATATCATTCATATATTCATATTTAATTTGACGAAAGCATGCCAATAACATCTTTAGCCTCAAATAAGTGTATTTGGTTTTAACATTTTAGCTGTGTACAACTAAAAAAATGATAAACAAGCATGAAGAGAAATGAAGTTGCTAAATGTAGCTACATGGAAATATGCATTTGACATTTCCACAGAAATCTCCAGCTGGACCTCCTTCTTGATGACAAAATGCACTTCATGACAGATGGCAAACGTGGCTGTGATTTGTGAGTCCTGGAAAAGCACAGGAGCGGTTTCTAACATTTACTGTGATTGCATCCAAAACACCAGAACACAGAAGCTGAAGCAGCACAAACGGTTTAACTTTACATCTTTGTCTTACACAAAAGACAAAGTATGGGTACAATAATAATCTGTGAAATCTGTGAAAATCAACACCAGTTGCTGATATACAGTGAAATGATACATTTGTCATGAAATGTATGTAAATATAATGCAAATGTGCCATTATAAATATAACTAAGGAAACATTATTGAACATTATTAACTATATATTTTAAGCTGTCAAAGAGGGAACTCCAGAAAACAGAAGGTTAGGGTTCCCTGTCCTGTTTCCTTCTTTATTCTCAGGCAGATAACTTCTCTTTTTTGCAAACATGTGACTTTACCTCGTCTTCTGTGAGTATGAGGGATTAGAGGGCAGAGGAGAAAGGAAAAACTTTCCCTGTGAACTTTTGCTATTCTCCTCCTCCTTCCTCTAGCCTCTTACTGTGCCTGCACAACCCAGAGTGCTCAGAGAGGGACTCGAGTAACATCTCGTCTCTGTTCCTCATCCTCTCATACCTCCCTCACTTCCTGATTCACCTGACACAAAAGACTTCCCCTCAGAGCATCAGCCTGAAGAGAAAAGAGGTAGCGGGGGTGTACGGTTTCTTTACAACAATGGAAATTCAATCAGGAAATAGAGAGGAGGTGGCGAGTGTGACCTCGGGCTTCGTTTCTCAGAGTCCCTCTGGGCTACAGGTAGAAGCATCAGATGATCCAGTGCTCAGAGAGGACATACAGACTGCTAAGAGGATCGAGAGGTTTGACATCCCACTTGATAGCCTGAAGAGGATGTTTGAGAAGCCTGCTGTAGCAAACACGGTAAGTACTTTCACTGTGAAGTTTTGTCTTTATATTTGAATGTGAACTGCACTTCTGTGAGCAGTGACATCCATTTTTCTCCAGGGAAACTGAGTGGTATAGGTAACTGCCACTTTTTGCTGAGTGTGTCAGGTAGATGGATGGCTTGAATGCAACGCTCATTCGAACAAATTGAAAATCTCTTGCAACTTTCAGAAAAATGTAAAGTCAGTAGTGGTAACATGACTGTGAAGTCATGCTTCAGGCAAAAGCCATCAAGTTTACGAGGAGTGAAAATGTGCACCATGCAGATTTCGCTGCTGCAGACTGTAGCTCTCTTTCTTTATGTATTGGCAGTGGCTGACCTTTACTGGTGACTTATTTCTGGATATAATGGGAAAGAAAACACAGTGCTGTTTATCTCTCTATTTACTTTAGTAGTTATCTTGCCAGCAGTTTGAGTTTTCCATCACTTTGTTGATTCTGGGGGAAAATGCTTATAGGACACGTCTCCTTACCCGAGAGGAGGACAGCTTTGTTTTTCCATCCAAGCTGGCTTCTCTGAGGGGAAAATCTAAGTCTGTTGGAATTGAAGTGTTCCATTATGAGACAAGCTCCCATTTACCAAATGTCTGATGATGGACAAAAAAGCCCAGATGACCTACTTTTTTGTTCCTAATGTAGCTGAGACACCAATTCAAACCCCTTAAATTATTCCAAACACATAAAATAAAAGGCATCAAGATCCAAAACAGCTGATGAATTATGGGCCATGTAGTTCTATGTATACAACAGCGCCAAGTGGTGGCAGAGATGCACTGATATTTGACACCCTGTTATTTAAGACCTATTTTGGGGGGCTTTATGGTTAAGCAGGATTTTAAAAATAACCCTGTAATTGGTACATGGGCTGCTGCTGGAAGCAGCGTGAAGCTTCTGTGTCAGACTGAGACGAGAGAAAGAGAGGAGAGAGGTGTGTCCATCTGAATTCACACCTGGCTCCTGAGATGAAAACATTTCATATCTGTTACTAATGAGGTACAGATTTAATGATAGCATCTTTTGATGTTTTCTTTTGCTTTTTAGTTCAGCTTTTAAAGCTAGTATATCCGATTTTTTCTTTATCAGAGCAGTTTGGGCTTCAGTTATCTGACCTCTAATAACGCCTACGCTTTGGCTTTATTTTGGCTCTTGTATTTCAGTTCCCCATGTGTGCTCTTTGCTATCTCACCATTAGGAAAATGGTGCTACATAAAGACATGTTGATACATGTGTTCTCAGTGTTAACAATTAGTCTTGTAGTATTTGATCTAGTAAAATTGTTTCAGCAAATAGTTTTTCTGTAAACAAGGAGTTAAATGAGAGCAGTGACATGTAGTGGCAAACATGAAGATACATGTGCTTGTTTTTATTTATCCATAAAAAACTGTGTCGAATTTACAGCCCATTATATTTGCATGTAGCATTACTGTTTCAGTTTTGGTTATGTCTGCCATTAGCATGTTTTACATCTGTAGCAGGTTTTGTCTGAAAATGTCCAGACAGTTGACTTTAGCTAGTAGCTAACATTAGCATTCAGCATCTAAAGAGAGAAGTATTTTTTTTTTCAGTGTAGACCTAAAGAGAATTAAAGCAGAAGTCATTTTTAAGCATACTCACTACATTCATTTGCAGTATCACAAAGCAGAAAGGGAAACTGTGATTTTCTTTTAAATTTACTGTCATTTTATTAAACTAGCTTAAAATGTCAGTATTATGGTTTCATGGCTTATTTTTCTGGGTGTGACATAAATAGTAATGTGATTTTATAACACATCTAATGTACAAGTTTTCTAACACGAAACCTCAAATAGCAGAACTGCAATAACAATCTTCCTAATTATTAATTGCTGCTGCAAAAATAAAACCATGTTAGGATTTGTTATGACTTTTTTGTATAAAATTTCAGATTTGGTTAAAATAATTACTTTCCAATGCTTATATTATTGCTAAGTAATTATTGCTCTCTTTATTTTGTGCAGTAAAAGTAAAATTAATGTCTATATCCACACTGTAGACTGCGCCACACAAATTGAAATCAGCGTATTGCAGCACAACTGCAGAATTGAAAGGCACGCAGACTAAAACAATTCAAAGGAATTATTAGTCGGTTCTCTACAAGAACCAGTTCTCAGTTGCCATCCCTACAGAAAAGAAAAGAGTAAAGTTTTTAGTGCAGAGTTTTGTATATGTTTTTTTTTACTGTATTTACAATCCACTTCCAGTTATTAGTAAAAAATGCTACCATAATGCTTCTGGTAAACAGTTACCTTGGCCTTTCTTTGTTTCTGAACTAATCAGCTTATCTCCTTGCAAAACTTTCTATCAGACTCATGTCTGCTAATGATGAGTTGGTTGTTTTTTAAATATATATTCAAACATAATTCTCTCTTACGTGTCTCTCTAAGAAAAAAATAGATCAGTTATTTATTTTGTTTTTTAGATAACAATCTGTACAGCTGATCAAAAGACTGTGTCATAAGCTGGCACTGCTACACATACTGTATCTTGGCACTGTATCATGAGTGCTCATAGTCCGCTCCTTAGAAATAGAAAAGAAAAAAAAAACAAGCCTGTAGTCAGTGTCAGTGGAGCACATGGGCAGTATTCCCAGATTCACAGAGAGAGTGAGGACTAGCACTCTGCAACGGCTGGCTATAAAACCTGACCTCATCTCCAGCTTATCTGTATTGTTGTGCTTCATATTTGATGATGCACAGCATTTTTCCATCGGCGCTCCGTTTCATTTATTTAAACAGCACAATGCCATTCGATGGTCAGCAAAAGCAATGTGTGATGGATTCCCGGGTGGTCGCTCGGCTGTGGCCAAAATCCACAGTGTTGGTGGGCGAGAGGACTGAGAGGATTGTTCGCAACAATCGTGGATTTGAAACGATGTAAGGTTTTACTGTGCACGGAGTATGTTTTTTTGCAGTTATGTAGTATGCGGGGGATGCTGGCTTGCATTTACAACATCTGCCTGCCCTTCTGGTCATGACTGCATAAACAAGGAAGAATAAACACATGCTTTAAACAGATGTAGTGGTACACTGTCATGTTTGACTCTTTTAAGCTTGAATGGGCTCTGTAAATATGCACAAATGTAGGCCACTGACCAAGACACTTTATACTTTCTGTACTGGATGGTTAAAACGTATACACTGATAGGTACATGGCTTTCTGGCATTCATGCTCTGAGTTGGTGCTCATTCATTATGCGATGGCCGCTGTTTGCCAGTGGGTGGCAGTGTAACATCTGTTGGACTGAGAAGGTAAGCTGATGTTCAAAACAATCACTGTATAGGTCAAACTGTGTGCGAGGGAAGATAAATAATATGGTCTTAATCAGGAAGTTATCACAGTGAGACAATTGCTAATCACCTATGTTAATTACAGTTGATTCCTAATCCCAGAAGATGTCTTAAAATGGCCTTTTTTATTTGTCTGAGGCTGTCAGATTATCAGGATTTACATAAATGGTGAAACATTTAATTCCGATGTGTCTGGTGGATTTTAAACCCAACATAACAGAGTTTAAAAGGATTTCATACTATGGTATAATCCTGGTCACAGCTGGGTAACAGGATAACATGGTTAAAGATAGAGAATCGTCGAAGCTTTTTTTTTAGGCAGAGGTCTTGTGGTCTCTGGTTTCTGGCTCAAACTGGGTCTGCATAAATTCGGACAGCGGCACAAGAGGTCTGGAATGTTCCTCCAGTTTATTTTCATAACCTGAACCATCACAGTCACTGACTCACTCTGAGACATTTGGACTGATTCAAGCGATAGTTGGAAATATTTTCTCCAAAGCTTTCACGACATGCTCTTAACCAAGACCTGTATTCATACTGTGTTTGATATGAAAGGCAGTAAAAGGAGCAATGCATTAGGCTTTTCATATTCTTCATTTTTACAGCTTTAAAAAAAAAAAAATCTTTTGCCTGCGTTTAAGTGAGTCAGATTTTGCCGCTCTGTCACACGTTGGAATCCCATTGTAAAGTGCCAGATGACAGCTGAAAAATGAGAACGCCTTTTGCTTAATTGTGAACCATTTTCCACAAAATAAAAAGTCGAGATAAATCAATATGCACCACCACACCTAAACACACTTAATTAAATATTAAATAAACTAAAAGCCACAACGTGTCCCTGCAAGAAATCAATCCAGACTTGATGAGGACGCTAGCGTCTTTATCAAGTGCATTGGGCTCGTAAAAATTCCATTAACACTTTACCAGACATCTATTTTGTCTCTGATTCAAATCTTTTAATGGAGCTGGCATCGCAGGCGTGTGTGTGTGTGTGTTGCTAGTGTTGCTGCATGATGATGAAGGTTTGTTGCTTGTCTCCTTGGATGTGAGAATAGTCACATACTTTTGTGGTCTACCAAACAGAAGCTCTAAATCGCTCTGCTTTATTTGACTCAGAGGTGTCTTTTTCCTACCATTGTTTGGTTTCTTTGGGGAGTGCACAAATATAAAATCTTCTGTTTATTTCAGTCTGTGGTTGTTAAGGGACCCTTCCTTTTTCTATAGATACTGTGGTATCATATACACATTTCCAATGTATGATAATCAATTTCCATGTGTGGGAAAAATATGCATATCTCTACTTCTCTGTTTGTTCCATACAGATTTTCATGTGACTCACACGGTCTTTTTTTTTCTAAACCAGTATTATAAGCACAGCCTCACAAAACATATGTGTTAAACAGTTAGTCCAAGACCTTCAGGCTCATTCTTTGAATCATTCAGTGCGGCGACGCAAGGGCACCACCACACCAGCCCCTGTGTGTGCCAATCGTCGTTGCCATAGCGAAACAAAAGAGGAAGCGCTCCTGAGATAAGGCGTACAATGCAAATTCGGTGGTTGTAAACCTTTTCACTAGAGCACTGAAAATGCCGAGAATAAAAAGGAGATTACAGTTCAACCATTGCCGTGCTAGCAGTCCTGTAGATCTATAGTTAGTCACACGAGATCTTTGACTGGAAAATATAAACGACAAATATAACGGCAAAAATGGCAATGCTTACAAGCAGTAGACATTTATAGTCAGTGTATCTTCTGTCAGTTGAAAGGGAAACAAAAACTTTAATTTGTTTTACTTACTTTCAAAAAATGTGACTGTGCACGAGTGTCTGTAACACATAGGGGACTCTGAGCTGTAACCCCAGGTTTTATTGGAGTTTTTGTTTTTCTTGCAGAGAGGCTGATACTATTATATAACGCGACCTTTGTGCTAATATGTTTGATTAAAGTGTTAGTCTTGCAAAACAGGATCTTTGATGCCTGTAAAAGAAACAGATGGTTGTGGTAGTGACTGATGTCTGAAGGGCAGAATTTCAGCTTTAATTCAAGGACTAAATAATATTTTTACTATTTAAAAATTATAGCGTTTTTTTTAAAGATAGTCCCCATTTTTTAGAGGATTAAAAAAATAATTGGACAGTTGACTGACTAATGGTTTCATGCCCAGGTGAGGCCCGTTCTCTCATTATTTCATGACAAATTAAGCAGATAAAGGATCTGGAGCTGATCCCAAGTGTTGGATTTGTATTACGTAGCTGTTCATTCAAAGTGCATCATTAGTCTTTACAATTGCAATAACCCTATCAGAAAGATAGTAAAATCTTTTTAAGTGGCCAAACGAGTAATCGCTCAGCACTACCAAAAGGCTTGGAAGACTATCCCTACTACACACTACTAGAACGGCCAATAGTTCATAAGAGTCCCTTTGAATTAGTAGTAACTAATGTACTGTAACTATTATGTTGTTTACAGGAGTGAGTCTGATATTACTGGCGAGATATTTTTTTCTATTTTCACACAAAATCCAAATTTCACAACATATGGATATCATGTGGAAGATCTGGGGAGGAAAGAATGAACAAACAAAAAACCCAAACAAACAAAAACCCTCCACTCATTTTAAAATACGTCCTTTGGGACATAATTAAAATTACAGGGGGGCAGGGGGTTTGCTGAAAAACAGAAGGTAATTTTGTCTGTAATTATTACTCCAGCAGGGATGAAAATTCCTTCCTTACACACAGTCTCTACACTGGATTAAAACCACTAACCAAGGAAGGCAAAATTAAAATCAGCCCACCTACTGTTGAGACAGCCCATATGCATGGAGCTTAGGTGACTCTTGTTTTAATATAGCACTCAGTTTGCTCATCTGCATGATCTTGTATGACTTGCTCACATAATTATAGACTTAAATCCCCAAAATATGACCTAGGCATGTAGCCTATGTCAGTTCCATGGTTCAGTTTATATCTGGGGGAGCCTGAAAACAGAGACAGATCCCAAGCCTCTTTGGAAGTCGACATGTATAAATAGTAGTGCCTGGTGATGTTGGAATTGCTCAGTGAACATTTAGAGAGCCAGGCGCCTGATGAAAGAGACTGAAATATGATTTACATTCA